>RPFO01000026.1:1766746-1917381 GCA_009746045.1 Mesostigma viride | reverse complement strand
TACATGGGGTGCCGCATTTATGTAATATAAGTTGGGATGAGGATTCAGGCTCTCCATGGGTGTCATCGATCCCTCTCCGCCCTAAGATTATCCTTGGTACTCCCCCTTCGCCGAACACACCTCCTGTTGCCTTTTTGCTGTTCTTACCTAAGTACTCAAAGGAGCCGGGTGGAGTCGTTGCGTAAGTCCACACCTGGTAATTGGCGACTGTATAGTTACATTAATCAGTATAGAAGGATCATGGCACGGCTCCATGGTTCCATCAAGGCCCAACCGTTCTACGTACCTATGGAGCCCTGTGGCATTTTATGTATTTAAATGATGAGGATTCAGCGCTCCCATGGGGTCATTGATGATCATGGAATTATGTAGTAATTAATGATGAGGATTCAGGCTCCTTGGTGTCATCAAATGGCTGGCCTACGTAATGTTACATGGATGTCAAGAAAAAAAATGATGAGGATCAGGCTCCCATGGTGTCATCATGGCCCGGTCCTACGTACATGGATCAAGGAAATAGTAAAATGATGAGGATTCAGGCTCCCATGGAGTGTGCTGATGACTGTGCGAGGTGAATTTGCTACGTACATGGATGGCACTGTGATGTATTTAATGATGAGGATCTATCAGTTACGCCTCCCATGGTGTTCATCAATGGCTGGCCTACGTACATGGATGTCTCAGAAAAAAAAATGATGAGGATTCAGGCTCCCATGTGTCATCATGGCTGGACACATCGTACAGTGGAATGTCAAAGAAAAAAAATGATCAGGATCAGTGCCCTCCGTGGTGTCATTATGGCCCGTCTACGTGTTGTTTGGCATGTATGAAATTAATGAGCGGAGATTTCAGGCCACCATGGTGTCATCATGGCCCGCTAACTTACATGGATGCATTTATGTAATTAAATGAATGAGGATTCAGGCTCCGCATGGAGGTCATCAATTGGCTTGTCTACGTACATGGTTGGCATTTATGTAATTAATGAGGAGGATTCAGGCTCCCATGGTGTCTCCATGGCTGGCCTACGTACATGGATGTCAAGGAATAGTAAATGATGAGGATTCAGGCTCCCATGGTGTCATCATGGCCTGTCTACGTACATGGATGGCATGTATGTAATTAATGATGAGGATTCAGGCTCCCATGGGGTCATCATGGCTTGTCTACGTACATGGATGGCATGTATGTAATTAATGATGAGGATTCAGGCTCCATTGGTGTCATCATGGCTGGCCTACGTATGTACATGGATGTCAAAGAAAAAAAAAATGATGAGGATTCAGGCTCCCATGGTGTCATCATTGCCCGTGTATGTACATGGTTGCCATTTATGTAATTAATGATGAGGATTCAGGCTCCATTGGTGTCATCATTGCCCGTGTATGTACATGGTTGGCATTTATGTATGTAATTAATGATGAGGATTCAGGCTCCATTGGTGTCATCATGGCTGGCCTACGTATGTACATGGATGTCAAAGAAAAAAAAATGATGAGGATTCAGGCTCCCATGGTGTCATCATGGCCCGTCTACGTACATGGATGTCAAGGAATAGTAAATGATGAGGATTCAGGCTCCCATGGTGTCAGATGTCATGGCCTGTCTACGTACATGGATGGCATGTATGTAATTAATGATGAGAATTCAGGCTCCATTGGTGTCATCATGGCTGGCCTACGTATGTACATGGATGTCAAAGAAAAAAAAATGATGAGGATTCAGGCTCCCATGGTGTCATCATGGCCCGTCTACGTACATGGATGTCAAGGAATAGTAAATGATGAGGATTCAGGCTCCCATGGTGTCATCATGGCCTGTCTACGTACATGGATGGCATGTATGTATTTAATGATGAGGATTCAGGCTCCCATGGTGTCATCATGGCTGGCCTACGTACATGGATGTCTCAGAAAAAAAATGATGAGGATTCAGGCTCCCATGGTGTCATCATGGCTGGCCTACGTACATGGATGTCAAAGAAAAAAAAATGATGAGGATTCAGGCTCCCGTGGTGTCATTATGGCCCGTCTACGTGTTGTTGGCATGTATGAAATGAATGATGAGGATTCAGGCTCCCATAGTGTCATCATGGCTGGCCTACGTACATGGTTGGCATTTATGTAATTAATGATGAGGATTCAGGCTCCCATGGTGTCATCATTGCCCGTGTATGTACATGGTTGGCATTTATGTAATTAATGATGAGGATTCAGGCTCCATTGGTGTCATCATGGCCCGTCTACGTACATGGACCGTGGCATTTATGTATTTAATGATGAGGATTCAGGCTCCCATGGGGTCATTGATGATCATGGCATTTATGTATGTAATTAATGATGAGGATTCAGGCTCCATTGGTGTCATCATGGCTGGCCTACGTATGTACATGGATGTCAAAGAAAAAAAAATGAAGAGGATTCAGGCTCCCATGGTGTCATCATGGCCCGTCTACGTACATGGATGTCAAGGAATAGTAAATGATGAGGATTCAGGCTCCCATGGTGTCAGATGTCATGGCCTGTCTACGTACATGGATGGCATGTATGTATTTAATGATGAGGATTCAGGCTCCCATGGTGTCATCATGGCTGGCCTACGTACATGGATGTCTCAGAAAAAAAATGATGAGGATTCAGGCTCCCATGGTGTCATCATGGCTGGCCTACGTACATGGATGTCTCAGAAAAAAAATGATGAGGATTCAGGCTCCCATGGTGTCATCATGGCTGGCCTACGTACATGGATGTCAAAGAAAAAAAAATGATCAGGATTCAGGCTCCCGTGGTGTCATTATGGCCCGTCTACGTGTTGTTGGCATGTATGAAATTAATGATGAGGATTCAGGCTCCCACAGTGTCATCATGGCTGGCCTACGTACATGGTTGGCATTTATGTAATTAATGATGAGGATTCAGGCTCCCATGGTGTCATCATTGCCCGTGTATGTACATGGTTGGCATTTATGTAATTAATGATGAGGATTCAGGCTCCATTGGTGTCATCATGGCCCGTCTACGTACATGGGTGGCATTTATGTATTTAATGATGAGGATTCAGGCTCCCATGGGGTCATCATGGCTTGTCTACGTACATGGAGTCATATTGATTCATGGAACAATGAGATACCATTCTTAATTGAAAATTGTTCTTGATACTTTCACATGCATGCCCGGAATCGTGAATTTGTGCGGGTTTCCATGATGACAATCCTCATTGAATTCTTGAGCACACAATATTGAGCAATTTAGGGGCACTTCGGCAATGTTGACCATTTTCATTCATGATCAATAAAATTAACATTTAATGCAATAAATACATATTCCACTCATTTTAATAAACCATGCAAAAACTTTACAAGCACGCTCAAGCTAGGGGTGGGCTGGCATGCACGCGTGGGTGTGGGGGTGGGCTGGCATGCATGCGTGGGTGTGGGGGTGGGCTGGCATGCACGTGTGGGTGTGGGGGTGGGCTGGCATGCATGCGTGGGTGTGGGGTTGGGCTAGCCTGCATGCGTGGGTGTGGGGGGGGCTGGCATGCATGCGTGGGTGTGTGTGGGGGGCTAGCATGCATGCGTAAGTGTGGGGGGGGCTGGCATGCATGCGTGGGTGTGGGGGGGGCTGGCATGCATGCGTGGGTGTGTGTGGGGGGCTAGCATGCATGCGTAAGTGTGGGGGGGGGCTGGCATGCATGCGTGGGTGTGTATGGGGGCTGGCATGCATGCGTGGGTGTGTGTGGGGGGCTAGCATGCATGCGTGGGTGTGTGGGGGGGCTGTCATGCATGCGTGGGTGTGTGTGGGGGCTGGCATCCATGCGTGGGTGTGTGGGGGGGCTAGCATGCATGCGTGGGTGTGGGGGTGGGCTAGCATGCATGCGTGGGTGTGGGGGGGGCGGTCATGCATGCGTGGGTGTGTGGGGGGGCTGGCATGCATGCGTGGGTGTGTGGGGGGGCTAGCATGCATGCGTGGGTGTGGGGGTGGGCTAGCATGCATGCGTGGGTGTGAGTGTGGGCTAGCATGCATGCGTGGGTGTGGGGGGGGCTAGCATGCATGCGTGGGTGTGGGGGGGCCGGGGCCGGGGCTAGCATGCATGCGTGGGTGTGGGGGTGGGCTAGCATGCATGCGTGGGTGTGGGGGGGGCTAGCACGCCCCACCCCTCCATCGGCACAGCCAGCCTTGTGAGTCTACCCTTAACAACAAGGCTGGTAGGACGACACGCCTGAGCAGCATATGTCATGCCTATCTCAGGCTAATAATGTGTGATTTTGTGCCAACAACCAAGTTGTTCCACCCAACAACACATTATAAACCCTCTTCCAAAATGCCCAACAAGCCGGACACGTGGAGGACCACACACGCAGTATATAAAGAGAAAATAAGCTGACTTTTTATCCAGCCAACCTGTGGCTAGCTGCTCTGGTTAGCATGACAAATGCTAACATTTACTCAGTGGGAAAGGTGAAGAGACCATTGGAACAGCCTACCTGACGCATGTGCCACCAAAGCATTGTGTCCCGCAAAATGCACACTGCCTCCTTTCTAACAAGCACGAGCCGCTCTCTTTAGGAGACAGGTGCCAGCTCGTCAGTGTCTGGGGAAAATGATGCCGCTGCTTAGGAAGACCGCGTGAATTTCCTCGAACACAACTGTCTATAAAGCAAAAGAAATTTCAGAGAAGCATGGAAATAAAAGCATTACACCTTCCCGACAGGTTGCGGGCCACGCGCTGCAGAAAGCCAGCCACGTCACAGACGATTAACTAGCTAAAAGACACCCAGGAATCCAGCGATGCAGCGCCAGGACCCGCAACTTTCTGGCTGCATCTGGCCGGAAAGAAGGCAAAAAGCTTACGCTCAACGAGGTAAGAAAGCAGGAAAACGCAAGCTTAAGACGTTTAACACAAGAACGTACCATAACGGGCATTTATTCGTGCCCAGGCGCACAAGAAAGTCCACCCTTTCATGGAGTGGTTGGGCAGTACGCATCGCGCAGGGCTAATGTTATCTTACCGCAAAATGACGGGAAAGGTAAAGATAGCAGCGGGAATTTTTACGGCTTTAGAAACATCATTAAACTAGCTTTCCTTACGACCATCAAAACTGGCAACAATCGACAATCAACCCGGCAGGCATCCAATATACTTTATTCATCCCGACAGAAATTCAGGCCGGACCCCCCCTGCCGATGGCAAAGAAAAAAAGCCCGCGACATTATAGATCGCAACCATCCCGCCATAAATTAGAATCAGTAACTAATTTTCTCCAACAATCGAGCATTTCTGCTTTCCGCGTGCCAGATTTGTCACGTTTCGTCTAAAGGCAGTCGCCATGGCCCCTACCGCAAGGGGTGCGCGCACCATGCCGACATAGCTTTTGGGCCTCAATTTGCACCGAAATTTGGTCCGTACCGTCCAGCTCAGTCGGATTATGTATGTGGATCGGCCGTGTTGGTTGCATACGCAGGTATATTAATTCTTGCATTCGCCCCGGACCTTCCCCAGGACAGGTCAGGATATAACAATAATTCTTGCATTCGCCCCCGCCCTTTCCTATGGCCTGGTCAGGTTTGGGCGCGACGCCACTAGCGCGGCGCCCGCGACAGAGTGGCCAGGCTCGAGCACGTTTTCTGGATCCCAAGCACCGGATTGGACACTGTCCGAGGACTGGACAGGAATTGGCTGACCAATCGGATGCTTGCTCGTCGTCTCCAAAAACATATATAAAGAGCCAAATCGCGCGAACTACGCAAGGATCCTTTAAGCAGCGTTACTCTGCCGAAATGTCAACCTAGGCCGGTCAAGTGACGCCGAGGTGTTCACCGATAGTTCAGGTCAGCCACAGCGCGCCTTCGAATGTAGGCACGGTCGCATTTTTTTTTAGGAAATGTAGAATTGTTGTCGACCAGCTACCAACGCCCGACCGGACCCATACAACGGAAACATCAAGGCGATGTGATGTAGGTGTGTCTGATATGTCATTAATACACAGAGCATCGTGAATATAATATATAATATAAATTATATAATATACTATAATTAATATATAATTTTAATTTTATGTTAATTTTAATGTTATTTCATATAACATAATATAGCATAATATAATATAATATAATATAATATTATATAAAGTAGTATATAAAAAATTAAAATGTAAAAGAAAAATATCTACCTTATTGGGGTTTAATGTTCCTTTCCAGTTCAGCATAAGTACACTCTTGAGTGTGTGCAATGTTTGGTTATACGCCATTGTCTTAAAATAGCAACCAATGTAAACCTCCGTCCTAACCACATTTGGATACAATAAAGACATTGATGCCTGACACATAGCATTCATTGCTTGAAATACCATGCATATTTTGTGTCAATGTTCTGCAGACCACAGCTTCAAGTGGGCATACTTCGCTTTCCTCAATATAATGGCGACATGGCATTTGGTGAAAGTGGTGAGTGCCATGAAGTTGCGCCGGCCGTCGTTATCCATGACGAACTGAATGGGTTTCGTGCAAATCAAGTTTTTTGTTTTGGTGTTCCAGTTGCGCCGGCCGGCGTTTCCAATGGTATCTTGCGCGCACTTGCAAAAGCTTGCACGCTTATCAACATTTTGTGTTGGTAAACATTTTATCACCTCTGGGATTTCCGCCTTCACTACCTGAGTTGCTTCTTTGTGGTTTTCAAATGCAACCGAGTTACGCCGGCCGTCGTTACTCATGACAAATTGTAGGGGTTTTGTGCAAATCACTTTTGTATGGTTTATGTACATGCATCCAGTTGCGCCGGCCGGCGTTTCCAATGGTATCTTGCAGTTGCGCAATCAGGCCCCATTACCAAAAGTGTGTTTGTACATCTTTTTTACACCTGAAGGATTTCTGCCTGCATATCCTGAGTTGCTTCTTAATGGTTTTTAATTGCGCCCGAGTTACGCCGGCCGTCGTTATTAATGACAAACTGTATGTGTTTCATAAAATCACTTTTGTATGGTTTACATGTATCCAGTTGCGCCGGCCGGCGTTATTAATGACGCTTGTCGTTCTTGTTTGATGCCCATCGTTTTCGTCGTGTCTTTAATGGTGATTATTTATCATTACTCATCCTCAGGGCTTTCGGTGCCGCGGGATTAAGAGGCGAAAAAAATCAGCTGCCGTCTGACCAAAGTCTGATGGCGCGATCGGGGCGGGGGGCCGTTTCCGACGGTTCGCGTCCCTTGTCCAATGACGACCGGGAGCCTGCACTTCGCGGTCTCTGGAGCGACAAGTACATCGAGAACAAGGGGTACAAAATTGCCAATGACATCTTTCCTATCATGGCGGAACGCGTGAAAGCAAACAACCACAGGACGCCAGAGATGAGCGCGGAGGTTCTGTCTTGCGCAGCTTCAAGACTAAATGCCATGGTGGCGGAGAGCAACGGCATTAAGAAGAGGAAGAACTGTGACGGCGGGCTTCCTGAAAATTGGGCGGAATCTCTTCGGGATAACATCAAGAAGGCTTTTGGCGACTTGGGAACATCTGAGAAGGATCGTGGGCTTAGGTGGGCCTTGTGTGGACTTGTTACGAAGGCAATGGAGGGCGTCCCGGACAGGATTGTGGAGCGCGCGTTCGGGATTGACAGGCGCTTTGTCGCAACTGTTCGGGGTCACAGGGATGGAATGGAAGAAGGGGAGGACGACCTTTTGATGAGTGCGCCAGAGAGGAGGAGGAGGAAAGACGAGCTTCCGACGGAAGTCATTGCCCTGATACAAGCGTGCTGGAGGGATGATAACTTGACGCGGGCGTCTCCGAACATGAAGGATGTTCATTGTGAATGGACCAGAAAGGATTACAAACATACACTAGCGTTTTCGGAGGGTGCGCGCTACTATACTGTCTCCAAGTCGAAGATTTACGAAGTGTTCATTTCCCGCCATCCGGAGTTGAAGCCACCGCGGCGGATGGACAGTAGGGAGGGGGGGGGGGGGAGGGAGAGGAGGGTGTGAGGGGGGGAAATCAGGTGATTTTGGAGACGGAGGCAGGGATGTCAATGCTACGCACGAATCAGAAGAGCACAGTTCATGTGGGATACACTACTTTTTGCAAGCATATGCCCGCATGCGTCAAGGGGCGGTGGAAAATGCGGAACTTGTGCGCATGCCAGCACCACACTACCATGCAGTCCATGGTTGGGGGGTTGGCCAAATTTCGTGCAACTTTTCATGCCAGATGCGAGTGCGGACCTGAATGCCACGCGTGCGATCATGGTAGCCAGCTCGACGTGGGGTCGTCCGTGCCCACATGTTCCATTTTCAAAGCCACTCACACGACAGAGTGGGTGAACAAGTTTACTTGTGAGGTGGAGGGGATGAGGGAGGGGGGAGGTTCGAGGTCGTCTGTGGGGTCGTCGCGGCCGCAGGTTCAGCCTTTTCAGGGCGAACTTGAGGATCTGCCCATGCATGGGAGGGTGCTGGACGACGAGGAAGGGGTGCCCGATCATGACCTGGGCGAGGAGTTGGGGGTTTGCTCGATCCGGCGTAAGGCTTGTGTGTTGGGCACTTGCCTGGCTCCCAAGTGTGGAATTCGGAACTTCATGTTATGCGAACGGGAGGAGGCTTCCAACCACCTGATTTCATGGACCAGATACGAGATGCAGGATGTGCCGCCGGGTGCGGTTCTTGGGCCAGAGGTAATTTTTAGTGGAGTGGTTGCGCCCCAAGGCGTTTCTTTTGCAATGTTTCCTGAAGTTCTTGGGCCAGAGGTAATTTTTAGTGGAGTGGTTGCGCCCCAAGGCGTTTCTTTTTCAATTTTTCCTGAGGTCCTGTCTTTTTTCTTTCTACAGGTCATTGGTGGGTCGAAGTTGATGTCTTTTCTGTATGTGCACACTGCGCATATGCAGGACGACTGTGACGAGATCGCAAAGGCTGGTGGGCAGCGATTGACGCAAGTCGACGTCAAGTCCACACCAACGGAGCTAAAGGAGGCAATTGTGGACAAGTGGCCGGACTTCATCCAGCATTGCTTCAACGCGTGGTGGCAAGCGGACGCCTCCAAGGAATGTCTCTCAAGGATGCGGGTGGGGGACCTTGTATGCCACACAGATTACGCCGAGAACTACCAGTCTTACACCTATCACAATCTCCAAGCACAGTATTGGCATCCAGTCACATTCGTCCTTATGCCCTGGATCGTGCGCTACTTGGATCCAGCGTCGGGAAAGGTCGTGAGAAGGGAGTTTCACTTCATCGGACAGGGCGGAATGAAAAGGGACGGGCGGGCCCTCCGTTTTGCTATCCTCAAAATCCTGGCGACACTACGGTCAGAAGGGGTAGAGGTGAAGCGCTTCATTGGGTGGTCGGACAATTGCTCCATGCAGTTCAAGTCAAGGAATGTGATCGCGGAAGTGGCCCGGCTGCTGACGGAGGATCCGCACCTGGAGTCATTTGAGTGGAATTACTTTGGGGAGCAGCACGGAAAGGGGGAGGTGGATGGAGCTGGTGGGACTGTGAAGTGCATGTTGAGGAGGTGGCACATCAGGGAAGAGAACCAGGACAAACAGACGGCCGCCCAGTTGGTGGAGAATCTGGCGTCGGGGGCGGTGGGCGGGACCACAACGACCAGGCGTAACTTCTTCGAGTTCCCCGAGGTAATTAAGTGTACAGTCCTCGTTCAGGGAATAGTTACGCCGGCCGTCGTTTCTAGGGCGTTCTTGGAGTCCTGGCGATCAGGAGTGCTTAATAAAACACAACTAGCTCGATGGTCTCGTAACTTCAACTTTCCCTTGTGCAAATCTTGTCTTCGACGCGCAGGTGCTTCCTTACAGCCCAGGGCGCGGCGAAATCAAAGGAGTGAAGAAGGCGCACTGGTGGCGCATGGACAAGTCGAATGTGACGCGCTTAATGCTGCGCCAGTATTCCTGCTATTGTGGCGGTGCGTGCGCCGAGGAAAGGTGGTGGGATTGTCGAAAGGAGTGGACCGACATGGACGGCTGGAATGTGGGAGGTGCTCGGATGAAGCTCCACAAACTGGGGGAGCCAGTGCAAAGGAACCCAAACGGACAAGGGGGGCACGCAGGGACGCGACTGAACAGACTACAGGCAGAGAGGACGATGATGGGAAGGAGACTGAAGCTGCGAGACATTTTTGCCGTCGAGTCCTACTCTGGTGATGAGTCCCACGATCCAGATCATCCATATTGGCTAGCGGAAGTCTTGCAGGAGCCTTATCAGGTGGCCGCTACTTTCGTGAGGCGAGTGGCCGACAGAAACGGCAAGGTCGATAGGGAGTTGTTCCGTAAGGGACAATGGGTGGTGGGGGTGCGCTACTGGGACAGATTTCCGGGTATGGCGACGATGTTCAAAATGGACGCCGATGCGCAAGCTGAACAGCCAAACTTGGTCAATTGCTACCTGTGCATGGACGCGGGGTTCGAACACACCATTGTTGTCAACCCAGCTAACAATCGCCAGGCCATCTTGACCATTCCGACAGACGTCGAGAAACGGCTCACGAACTTGGCCAAGAAGAGACCTGTTGAGTAGGCCAGCTCGCCCGGGCTTGGTTGGACGAGGTGGACAGCCTTGAGAGCACGTGCTTCGTTGTGAGCACTTGCCTTTCAGCCGTGATTTGCAAACGAGTTCCTTGTCCTGAATTGTAAAGCTCGATTCATGCTCTTTTAAGGAAGTGTATAATATTATCCAGATCATGTATATATTTAGATCTAGACCTGAGTTCAAATAACATTTCTTAGAGGGCTGAGATGCGCGAGGTCCAGCATACATGTATATATCCATGGAGACATGTTACAAACTCAAATGTTTCATTGTACGTACCACTAGCTCGTCGACGGGGGTATCCCATGTAATGTATGATTTATGAATTAATTAATCGCTTAATTGTACAATTTAAATGGATCATGAACTTGTCAAGTGGCCTAATTTGGTTTATTTGGTTCATCATTTATTGATGTCAATCATTCTTAATTGAATCTCGAGCAATAGCAATCATGAAGCACATCCTAATCATGTGATTCGCATAATGAGAATAGGCAACAAGTGCTAAGTACTTTGAGGAATGCGGGGTTGGTCAGGTTATTATAGAGCTAGAGCTACAAACGGCACATATATTGCAAACTTTGCGCTCCAGGCATGGAATTTCAAAAGTACCAAAATTGGAGCAGTAGATGTTGGGGACGCCCGGGTCCAGGTCATCATACGTGGCCTTGAGCTTTTTGAATACTTCCTCTGCTGAGTCTCTGAAAATTTTTGGGGCACTGACAAGCCCTTCCACCCCACTGTTGATGATAAGGTGGGGCTCATCAATATAAGGTTTCCACACAGCTGGGGTGTCTACCACGTACACCTTCCCTTTCCACACAGATTCAGCCTTTTCTGGGTCCCCCCTGAGGAAGGCCCTTTTAATATCAGTGGCTTTGCAGACATAGTCTTGGCCTGCATTGAGGTTGTGGAGGAAGAGGGAGAGCATGATCCTGAGTGAGGTTTGTTGCAGCCCAGGTGTGTAGGTTTCCCCTTTTGGCAGTGTGGATGTCCCCTTTAATTCTGTGACACATGGTCTGGCATGGAAGATTGGGGAGCCCACTTTTTGTGGTTTTTGTTTGAGAACAAATTTTAATCTGAGCTTTTTGGCTCCCTCTGGCACGTCCCATGAAGGGGTGACAGGCGGTTTGTATTGAGGGTTTTTGGGGTTGGGCAGGACCCATTCCTGCCTGGCTTGGTGGACAATGGCCATCAGCCACTTGGTAAACCCTTTTTGTGTTTTGCATTCTTGTATGACGTGGGAGATTTGGTGGGGTGAGTGCATGGCTATGTCCCACTTACCCAGCCCAAAGGCTGAGGGATGGAGGAACTGGCTGTGCACTAACTTGTCCAGATCAGGGATCTCCCCTGGTGCATACTGAGTGTTGACTGCCTTGATGACAGCATCCATACCAGGGACAATATTGGAGAGAGGGATTTTAAAGTGGTCCAGAGGAACTGCACCCACCCCTGTGACACTGAGCTCATTAGCTGAGATAAGCACCCCAGGATAGGATACAAAAGGTTCCCCCAACAAGGTGTTACCAGAGTACCCCTCCACCACCTGGAAGGGTGTCTGAATACCAAGTATAGGGAGCATCACTTGTCCCACTACATCCAGTGAGCTTTGGCCTGAGAAATCCTGCACCCGTGCCCAAAATGAAGGTGCAATCTCAAGACCAGGGATGGCTTGTGCACTGATCACACTGACCTGTGCCTGAGTGTCTATTGCCAGGGTCCAGGGGTCCTGACTAGTGCACACAGCTGAGACTTTTGCCAACCCTGCGGCCACAGCAGCTTGTTGCTTATGTGACCTGTGTAATGCTTGCAAGGCGACTGCCAATCTTGACCTCAGAGCGGGAGGGTTGGCAGACAATTTGGTGCCTTGGGGCTGAGCTAATGCTTCCAACCCAGCTACCTCGTGCCTGGTTAAGCAATCCCCAGGTTGTGAAGTGGGCCTGGCTTCACTGAGGGTGGAAGTGTTCACAGAGGGTGCTGTGGTGCTGTCAACAGCAGTAATTGGTGGCTCAGAGCTACTGCTGGGCATGCTGGAGTTGCCAGATAGAAGTAGTGAGTCCATGCTTAAAGACTCTTCCCCAGGCACGTCTGCCATGGGAGAATAATACTTCTTAATTCTATGACAGCTCACCCTGTGACGCTTCCCATTGATATTGTGCTTGACCTCCACGGTCTTGCTGTTTTTGGTAAATCCACGGATGGTAACTGGACCTAGCCAAGTTCCAACCTTACCAAAGCTGTTTTCCTTGTAATAGAGAACTTGATCACCTTTTTGGAATACTGGCCTGGAATGGGTTTTATCTTTTTCTGCCAGTTTTGCTGAGGTTTGTGCACGTGCAGTGTTGTACAGTGCTATCACCTCTGGGGGATATACACCTGCCTGCAGGCCTGCTGGGATTACTTCACCCCACGTGGCATGCAAGACAGGTCTCATGTTTAGGGTGGTGCACATTTCATGACACCAGAGTGCCCTGTCACAATAGACCCCTGAAGTAGCATCCTTGGAAGGATTTTTGGCTAGTAGGGTTTTGACAGATCTGATGGTTCTTTCAATGACCCCCTGACCCTCATGATCTTCCAGCCCAGCAATCTCTATTGCTTCACACCCTTCCAGGTCAGTCAGACAAGAAAATTGTTGATCAAGCAAAATTCTGTCAACTGGGTAGAATCTGGGTAAAGCAATCATGAGTGCAACACGTAGCTGCCCTGCAGACATGCCAGGTAAGGGTTCCATGCCTGTGAACCTGGACCATGAGTCTTTTAGGATCAGGTAGGGTTGGACATCTTTGTTGATGTGCATCACATCCCCCACTATCATGCCCCTATTTGTGGAAGGAGTTGCAGTATGCCATTTTTGAGGTTTGGGGCTATTGAACTGACATTCTTGACAGTGTTGTCTAGCCAGTTTTACTGCATTCCTGAGTTGTTTTCCCAAGCTACTACCCCCCAGCCGTCTGGCCAGTTCCTCAGCCACTGTTTCATGACCCATGGCTAGGTGCAGCTGATGAGCAAGCTCCTTGATATCTATGGAGTTGTCAACAGTAGGGGTTAGTGCTTTTATGTAAGGTTCCAGAACAGGGTGTTGGGAGGACAGTAAGGTTGCTGCCTCAAAATCAATTATGCCCTGGTTGCCATCCCCAATGGTAATGAGATCATCATCCTCAGAGTACATAATAAGGTGAGTGAACTCACATTGATTTGGGTAGCGAGGCCTGTTGCAACGGCTGCCTGGAGGCCCCAGGGGATGACGTGCGTGCCAGCAGCCCGGGCAGAGATCCACCCCGTTGGCCAGGGAGTCGTTGTTGGGGCAGTTGTGCCGTGCGTGCCCTCGTTGGAAGCACCTCAGGCACCTTATGGACCCCCCAGGGTTGCCAGGCTGGTTGTTGTTGTTGTTATTGGTGCCCTGCTGGGACCGATTGTTGTTGTTGTTATGGCCCTGCTGGGACCTGTTGTTATTGTTGTTTTGGCCCTGTTGGGACCTGTTGTTATTGTTGCCCTGCTGGGACCTGTTGTTGTTATTGTTGTTGTTGTTGTTGTTGTTGGGGTTGCCATGCAGGGGCACACGGTGCCACGTGTTGCCACGCCCCTGTGAGCCACTGCCCCCTTGGTGGGAGGACTTGTGGGTCTTGGGTGCTCCCCCCTGGCTGGCCTGCCCCTTGCGTTTGTGGCCTTGGACACCCTGGACCTTGGGGTCCTGGGCCTGGTTGTTGCCAGTACCCAGGGGGTCCACTGCCTCCTCGATATAGAGCATGGCAGCTCTGAAGTTGTCCCAGAGGGACTTGAGGCCTGTAAGCAGGGTAGCCAGGACAGAAGGTTGCAAATTAGCTTTTGTTAGCCAGGTGTGGATGAGATACCTTGGTTGGAGCTTGAGAAGCTCAAGGTCTTTCTCAATCATTACCCTGTATGTTTTTGCATCCCCAGAGAGGTTATTCTTGTTCACCTTATATGCAGCAAGCCAGTTGAAACGTTCTACTGCTTCCATGTGGTTATTGGTAAGCACTAGTTGTTTCAGATCAGTGATAAAGGTAGGCCACTGTTCAATGGCTGCTTCAGGTGTCAGGGTGCGTTCCTGATAGGTTTGAATCAATGCTCTAATTGCAGGAGATGATTGATGGAATGTGGAGGAGGCCCTGAGAGCCTTAAACTGATGTCTAAGGTTAACCCATAGTCCGGGAACACTATCCATTTGGATAGTGTTTGGGTTCCCGCCAGAAACGGCGCGGCGCCGGTAGCGCCGCGCCACCCGTGACGGAGGGAAGTTGTCCGGTGGGTCCGGGAACACTTAGGGACGAAGGTGGTGCATAGGTTTGGGGGGTATATTCGCCATAGCCTGGTTATTACAACGTCAATTGAGAATGTATCACGTGACTTTGGCGGGAAATTTTCACTCGCGCGCGCGCGTATCGAGATATGGCTGCCAACGTGCCGTTATCACGGAAATTTTTGCGTCTCGCGGCCTGAGACGGTTCAGAATGTCGCTCAGAATGACGATGCGTGTTTTTCGTAGGTCAGGCATGGCCAGATTGGTAGGACTGGGAAAATACAGGTAGGAAAATACTGCCTTCTTGGTCGTCAGTGCCATATGAGTTATAGCTTACCATATTTCGATTTTCTCTGTATGGCCGAGCAGTCTGCGCCAGCCCGAGCATCCAGGTTTGGTACGGGACATCTGCTGCAAGGTTTGCTGGGATTGCGGACGCGTTTGTAGGTCATCTTTGCACGGAATATCAACGTAGTAACCATAGCGGATGCATGCATGATGCGGCTATGGCGGCCTATGCCTGTAGCGCACTAGTATGTGTGAGATATGAGGGTGCCGGCCAGCAGAATCCGGGCGGGACGTGAATGAGCCAGGTACGGCAACGTGTTTGCATGTTGTTTGCCGCGGAATACGCCTGCCATGCATTATAGTTGACGAGTTTATTGGTGCAGCACTTAGCAAGCTTCCATGCCTGCTGTAAAGAGTGGTATCAGCCCTGTGAGTGCTCAGTTTATGGCATTTCCTTAGAGTATACCACCCCGTTAGTTCAGGTAGGCAACCCGTTTGCATTCCAGCACTTTTGCCAGTCTTTTGTAGCTTGTTATAATGCATTGCTGTGTTGCATGTCATAGATGGCTGTCTACGCGCGCGTAACCCACACACGTATATGAGCGTGGTGCCATGTGCAAAACTCAATTCTGAGTGGCCCCCCCTGGTATGGGGATGCCTGAACTACCTAATAAAATTATCCAACCTTGACATTGGTGTTTACAACCCTCCCCTGAAAAAAAGGGGGGGGTTCCATGGTGTGATGCATGAAAATGTTCGTCTTTTGTCCAACTTTGACTGAGAATATCATGCAGCCCACTTGCGGGACTCAAGATATTATTGCATATTCTGAAAGCCCTTGAAGTGTAGATATTCCTGGCATCTTGGTTGAGGGTATTTGGAGTAGCGGTCTGGGAGTTATGATTTTTTTCATTTTAGGGGGTATGAAAGTGCCAAAAATGGCTCTACGGACTATGGGTTAAGGCCTTCCATCCCATACTCCAGAGCAAAGACAAATTGCTTAGCTTGTTCAACAGTGTGACCCTCAGGCAAGCCAGCAATATTGATTTTGGATTCCTTTTTATGAGGGTTAAACACACCTGTGAGAGGGGGGTTGGCCCTCAAGAAGCCGTCGGTTGCCTGTTGGAGGCGGGTGGGATCCAGGTTGATGGTCCCCCGCTCATACCGCGACATCAGGGCGCGCAAGCCCTCGACAGTTTGCAGCTGGGTAGCTGTTAACTGCTGGTCTTGCAATGAAGCCAGCTGAGCCTGGAGAATAGCGAGCTGTTCCAGGACATCCCCGCTCCTTGGGGGGGCCTCAGCAGGCTGGTTAGGTGCCCTTGGCACCTCTGCACCTCCCCCCAGGGCCTCCTGGGGTCCTGGCCACCCCCCCTGGTTGGGGAGGGGGCCCCAACCCACAGGGCGAACCTGGGGTGGTGGGGGAGGGGGAGGGGGGGTCATGGTGGTCCGGGGGGAGCCCGGGGGTGTCCGGGTAACCCCACTGGGTCCAGCCCCATCAGTGGAGGGGCGGGCAGGGGTGTCTGCCTCCGCTCTCCTCTTGGCCTCCTCCCGCATGAGACGCTTCATCTCCTTGCGTACCTCATGCTCCCGGAGGGCTGCCTGAAAGGCAGCCTCATCCTCAGGGATGTCAGGGAGTGGGTCTCCCATAATCAGAGCAGGTCGGACTGGACAGTCCGCCTCTTTGCCCTTCCTCGCGCCCAGGGCCAGCAGTCCCTCCTTGTACTGCAAGGGCTGGGGGGGAGAGGGTTGCTTGCTGGTGGTTTCCAGCGGGGGGGCTTCTTCAGCTACCACCCCATGTTTGGCCAAGATGGCCTCCGTGACCCTGGCTTGGGTTAAGGAGGACATGGTTTTAAAATGTGCTGACCGAGCAAGCTCGGCCAGGTCTTGACTATCCGCATATTGCATGGGATAGTCAGCGTTTTTGAGGAGGTCACGTAGCCGCTGAGTGGCCTCGCGGTACGCCTCCGCCATCGCCTGGTGGGTGGCCAGGCGACGGGCGGCCTCCTCTTCATATTCTTGCCGCTTGGCAGCGAGCCGGAAGGCCGCCTCTCGACGGACCTCCCGGTCGCGCTGCCTCGCTCGGCGTTCTTCATTAGCCACCAGCGCGGCCTGCTCGACCGCCAGGAGCGCTGGGGTAAGATTGATCTCAGTCTCCCCATCGGGGAGACTGGCCGTGTCGGAGACCTCATCGTCGGACATGGGTTGTCCGCCGATGGGTTCCACGGGTTTCCTCACCACCCGTGCGAGCTTAATGCTCTCCATGTCCTTCTTCTTGCGAAGAAGGGACGATGGTCGCCCAAGTTGAAGCTCAATGTGGTTGTGTCCCTGGGCGAAAGGGACATTAAGGTTTGATGTGGCGGGACGAAAGGTAATCGTCCCGTCCGGCGCCACCGAAGCCACCTGTCGGGGCATAAGCTCCCGAATAGTTGGCAGCGGGGGGCCGAACTGGGGAGCCTCAGTGGGGTTTACCACCGAGGTCTCCACAGCCATGGCCGCGCCAGCCGTGGTTGCGGCTGGGGCAGCCGCCGGAGTCGAGGGTAAGCCGGCTCCCCGGGGGGGAGCCGTCTCGGCCTCCGGCCTCTCAGGGGAGGGGGGTAGGTCGGTCGGCTTTGCAGCCGCCGTCCCCTCGTCCTGGCAAACATTGTGAGTCTTTTTGTTCTTTTTCTTTTTCTTGGAAATGGCCGCATCGCCAGCCGGCTTCTGGTTGTTGTCTTTGGGCATCCGCCGATCCTGCCCATCATCATCATCGTTGTAGGTAAGCTTCTTAGCGACATTCTTGTTCGTGATAGCCATGGTAGCAAATAAAATTCAAGTTAGAATGCGGTGAGATATATTGCTTGAGAACACTGAAGGCTGTGAGCAATGAATTGCTTGGTTCATTAGAAAATAGGTTTACCCTTTATCAACGTTCCTCTCACCGGCTGCGCCGCCAGTGACCGTTGGGTGCAGACCGTTGGCCCGAGGCCGCACGATGACAGGTAGCTGTCTAGTCACTGCATCGTGCGATCACAGATCAATGCACGCTGCAGTACGGTCCCTATCTAGGATACTCTAGTACCGTCCAATGACAGGACACTACGTATACTGGGTACTGACATCTGTCACGTACCTCAGTACCCAAAGTACCTATCTAGGGAAACGTATGCGACTCGACTAGCATTCCTATCTGCATAGCCCACGTGGTATTTATATTCACATACCAACGTAGGTTTACAAGGCTTATTCATACGTTGTATTCACAATGCCTTTGAGACTTAGTCTACAGCAAAGCATGGAGACTAACTACTACGGCTATTAAACATTGTTGCGCCGAACTGTCCACTAAAGGAACCTAATTAAATAGGCTTGGACGCAACATCTAACTGGCTCCCCAACAAACAATCCAGGGTTATTCGTAATGCAAATACGGCAAAAATTGACCCATAATAACAAACTTCCGATGCGGACGGTGTATACGGCATTCGACAGCTCTCGTCAAGCCCGATCCATCTGCAGCGTCAAAGCCGGCCAAAGTCCTTTTTCCAGGCCACATAGTATTTTGGCAACGGCGACGGGAGCTATGGCCGACCTACCTCCAGCTCCGGCAGACCAAGGCGGGGCAGCCGGTGTACTGGAAGGGGGCGGCCATCTACGTCGGCCACAAGCCCTGGCAGGCGACCCCCGCGGCCCCAGCGACTCCAGACGCCCCAGCTTAGGGGAATACAGCAGTAGTAGTGTAGACTAGATAGACCGTGGCCATGTACATGTACGCCTCCTAGAGGCCCTATTCCAGCTAAGCCACGCGCTTTATGTAATCATGTACATGTGTGCCTATGATGAGCCACACTCCAGACGATGCCTAGTTTTATTTAGTAATGCTGTTGTCCATGTTCCCAAGAAAAGTCCTTATTTTAGGACCAGTTTGAATTAAAGAATATATGTACAAACATCAAATTTTGACCCTGGCATTTTTACCACTGACAGATAACACACTTTTTGAATTTTGGACAAAAACCTGGGTTCAAATAATTACATTTAGTGCCTGAATGGACCCTGGCCCATGGCAGGCCTCAAACCGCGAATTTGGTCAAAATGAGAATTTAGGACCAATAGGACCAATTAGTGTCAATGCATGACCATGCTATCCACACGGTCCCTTGAGCATCTTACAAGCGCTAGGGGACCCTACGAGGCCTTGGGATGGCGGGGCAGCGTATAACAAGGCCATACCCTGCTGTGGCTGCCTCTATATATACGCGTGCTTAACGGTGTCACAGATGGTGCAGGTAATGCAATATACGGTTGCATGGTTGCTGAGGTTGCCCGGCTTGAACATGGCCCACCCCTTGCGTAAACGTTCTCTAAGCATATGCCAAACCTTCTTTGACATCACGGACATGCTGGCCACCACCCAGCGATGAAAAAACATTGCATTTGCATTGCAACTAACACATGAATGCAGCCAAATCAAGTTACAGAACAACGTTGTGCTAACATGCAACGCTTTGTGAGCGAATTCAGGGTGCATGTAACACGTAAACCATATTGTATATACTGTCTGAGAACACCCTGAACGACTGCACGCCATAGGACCATGGTTTATAACTAACACATGAGTAAAACTGCTCTTACGCATGTGTGTCTTAGCTGCAGCGGACGACGAAGATAAAGACGTAAAAAATTGTATGACGTAAACCAACTATGTGTGACAGTTATGTGCACAGAGAGCGTCCCCTCTTTTTAGGCATAGCTTACTGACTCAAAACACCACGACAGCGTTGCCAGTTACACTCATGATCTAGGGCACCCCGGCACGTACCTGCTACTTACGTCGCCTCATTCCAGATGGTTGCAAAAAAGTCGCTGAAATTCGCAGCGAGGTCAGCTTTCCGAGAGCTGAGCGCACCATAGCTGGCCAACCGGTTCGAAAATGATATAAACCACGCTTGTGCTGCGTTCTAGGTCCAAGAAATACCGAAAGTGAAGACCTATAAGGTGCGCTCGCTGCCCAGCCTGAACGTCCCTAAAACATGGTCGACAATGGGAATCGGGCAAGAATATCACGGCCCAGGCGCTCCCATGTCAAATACTCCGTTTATTAACTCCAGACTGTAATCAAAATCGTCCACAAAAATTTCCTGGCTTGATTCGCACCACCATTGCTAATACACTAACATGTTTGTGCCAAAATCGACCCTCCGCGAGCAGGCGATCTGCGACCCATTTGTGTTGTGCCGCTGTGCTACGGCGCTACACATAAAAACTTGCGCAGAAAATTTCACAGCCTCAAAACTCAGTCCTCTCCAGAGGTAGTGGGACAGACGACGAGTTAAGCATAACTAACGACCTTTCGTTTTTGCTACTGGGCGCCCGAAATGATAAACGCACGTGAAAACGCCGGCCACGATTGTCAGGTCGCCATATCCACCTCAGATCATTCCCGCACCCACTTTTTCGCTCCAAAATCGGTTATATTTTTGGTCGAGGTACCTACTTTCCCGCCATCATACCCGGTACCCGGATACGGAATCCGGGTACCATGTGCCGGTACCACGGGTCGGGTACATCATGCCGGGTACGGTCCACATGGGGTACGGTCCATATAGTGAACCCCCCCCCCCGGTACCTCGGTTATAGTAAATTGGTCCTTAATTTAGGACAAAGTCCTAAATTAAGGACCGTGGGAGGCTTAACAGTCTGTGCCCATGCAGAGAGCTGCTCTCTGCTGAGATGCCACGCTCTAATTTTTGTATAGCCATGATGATCTTCCCCCTCACAGGCATGCTCCCCCCTTACCCGGGCATAGCGTGATAGACCATGAGGGTGCGGGTGCCCTGGTGCACCTAGAGCAGGGGAAGCTTACATTCCCACCCTTGCATGAAGTAGCCTAGAATGTATTAAAAGCCATATGCCCCTTCTCACGGCTATGTGCTACATCTACTCCCAACGGAGTGATGTTGATAATTAATTAATTAATTAATAGTATTTTGGACAAAGTGAAGGCGGGCTGCAAAACACGCCGTGGGCAGCCACGCAGTGGCTGCATTTTATACCACACATCCGTCGGCGGGTGTGTTTTAACCCTCTGACCGGACTTCGGCTCTCTTTTTGGCGGGTTACTTAGTTGCCAGCCCGGCCGGCTTCACGTTTGACCGTGACAAAACATGGGAACAGTCGTGAGGGAAGCTTCATTTATTGTCAATGGCCTGCATGTAAAGAACAATAACAGAACTGCTGTTATTATGGAGGCCACATGCCGGCAGCGAGACTGCCTGTGGCCTCAACGACCTTGTCTTTGCCCTTCTGTGGTGCCGTGCATTCGGCCGGCATTATGGTGGTAATTTCCGGCAAGATGTCTCAATTATAGACCCTGCATGCATGGTCGTGGATTCTTATGTCCCGCAGCCCGCAGGCTGCAAAACTGAGTTTGTAAGGTTGCATTCGCTCTTTTCACCTACGCCAGCAGGCGGGGAAATTTGCGCGCCAGTGGGGCTTGCGTATTTTGCCGCCTAAAATCACGTAGCGGGTCCGGACTTGCAAAAAATGGCCTCTTGTGCGGCCAAAAATGGCCTGACACCTACAAATCGAGTCATTACCGCGTTAAGTTGCGGTCGCCCCCCAAACTTCGGCGCCGCAACTTAACCCCTAAATGGTCTTGCGGCCGATTTTCCGCCAAAAATCGAGTTCCAGCCGATGCATCGGCCCCTTATCGGGCGACCAAATGCCGCGAAAACTAATGAGAATTAGGAAAAGGTTAGCTGAGAAGATCGAAAGTTTATAAAATACTCTAAAGCATGGTATATGGGTTTGCATACTTCTGACAAAGTTATAGAGGTGTTCTGGCCGGTCAAAGTACAAGGGGTCAGGGTACTTTTTCACGTACAACGTGCATTCCGGAAAACGACGACCTGGCCATGGCGGCTTGCGCCCACGCATGACATTTACGTTTTCGTTCGAATTTTCTGACCAAACTTAGGATATTGATTTTATACGTCCTAAAGATCATACAGGCCAATTTTTGGTTCGCGGGAATGCCATTTGATAGGTGTCGGCAGCGTTCTTGCTGGAAGAAACTGCGATCAGGCCGGACGATAGAAACGTTGACAGCAATACCTTTCCGGCGTATTTTAAAGGATATATCGGTTTCTTTGTACTTTTTATGATACATATTAGTCGTAAACGTGCAAGGGTGGCCAGAACTCGCCGAATCCAGCGACCATGCTGCACAACTTTGGTGTGCCGAAATGCGCCATTTTGCGGCCACCGCCTGGGCCAAGGTAACGCCATCCATGCCTGGTAAAGCTTAAGCATCGTTTTCCTATCGATGTTTTACGTTTATATATACGTTCTAGCTTGTGTAGCACATTCTTTTTGCATTATTCATGCTCTTTCTTGACCCTGGCCTGGCCCCTTTCTAAAACACCCTTCTTAGATGCTTCCCTCAGTCAGTTGACCTGCCACAGGGTGATGGTGATAAGTTTTAGAGGCTGTATGGGTTTGAATACCTCCATATATGTTTGTTATACATTTCCCATACACATATTGCATGAGTGTGAGGCAGTTGGCTGGTCTCTGTGGCATCATCAAGCACGTAACTGGTGAGTAAAAGCTTCCCATTGACAGCATGTGCCACCAGGTGTGCTGGCCATCACCTGGCAAGCTATAGCAGCTTAGGCCTAGTTTATCCTTGCTAGGGCAGGCTGAAATAGGCTCAACATCACTAGTTTGTTGGTGGCTGCCTCCTAGAATGCATGCCTTGCGTAGGGCATCCGTACCACGTTACCTACGTGCATGGACAAGGTAGCACCTGCACATAGGTGCCATGTAAGGGCAGTGTGATGATGCAGTTATGTTTCCCCATCATTGTGGAAGGGAAATGTATTGTTTGGCATGGTTGGGGGCCATATTAGTAGGTAGTATGCCCACCCTTACCCCCTTGGTTGCTTTTTACCAACGGTACCCCTATGGGCTGTACTGGGTGTAACTGCTGGTATACCCACCCAAATGATGACCCCAATGGCTCAAACTGTTCAGCAACTAATTGTTTATCATCCCTGAAGTGGTAGGTGCCTAGGTCTTATAACATAATTCAAAATGCACATTCTACCAAAAATGAAAACGCGCGTCTTGACCCCCCTGACTTTGACGGCAGTTATATATGGCCTACCCTGCATATATGTGAAGTTGTGATATACCAACCCGAAGGGCAACTCATGGACATGCTTGGCCCCCAAGGACAGCCATTGGATATGGGTAGGTTGGATGGCATCTGGTTTGCAAAATTGTGAAGATCCAGCCGATTTATCGGCAGGATCTCAGACCATTTAGGGGTTAACGCGGGAACGCAACCCCTAAACCGTCCTCGTGCCGATTTTCGACTGCGAGTTTTTCTCATGCCTCACATTCGGCATGAGTTTGTGCGGGCCCTGTAGGGGGAAGCGCATAATTTGGCCCTGATGACACAAGTTCTAGTGCGGGGGTGAGTGCGGGGTTCCGGGACACCACCGCACTTGCACTTTCAGCACCCAAACGCCAAACTGACTGTGAGCCTGCGCTGCGCCGACCACGACATGACCACGCCTTTGGCGCGCAATTGAACAGGGAAGCTAAGTGTCACCAGTGACCGGTCCACCACAAGGAGATAAAACGTAGCAATGGCGGACATGTTAGGGTGATGCTCGGCTTAGGGAATGTGGACATGTTTGAGTGATTGCTCGCCAGACTCGAGCTCGCTGGCATACACGTCCGTGGCACCCTCGGCATTTAGCCGGGTTGACGCAAATCCTTGTACTGTTTACCGGTGTGTGCGATAATAAAGGAATGGTTATGCACGACATCTAAATGCGAATATCACACAAAAATTGGTTCCTGGAATTCTCGCGAGCTGCGCGGTGTATGACTGGCGCTTTCCGTTTTTAATTTGCTTCTCGCCTTTTGTGCTCCAAACAGGGGGGTCGTTTACATCCACTGCAACAAAGTGCTCGTGACCTCCAGCTTTCATGGCCCGGCCCTGCCTTTGCTGCTTGACCAGCACCAGACAGGGTGTGCTGGTGGCCATCCTCGCAATTTTTCTAGCGGTCAGCGGCATATCGTGTGGGTCTGTGCCTTAGGTAAGGCGTTAAGCCCTTATTCCAGTTTCTGTCCAAATGGCACATCATATTAACTGTACTTGCTTCGTCTTGCGCATGCGGACCCCCCCCCTTGTTAATGATGCGTTGTCCTGACATTAGCTTCGCATGTGCATTAATGGGACGTGTTCCCGATGTGCATATTTCGGCCCATTATTACTTCAACATACAATTTCATGGCGATATTAACTATATGAATTAAATGCATTTCCTCTTTCCTTAAGGGGACATGACACCCGGGACTTTTTTGGCGCCAAAAAAGTCGATCGGGACGGTACCGACGGACCGTGAAATTGTGGTGCACAGTGCGTGCACCGTGCGGAGGTGGCCATGGCGACGTGCGTTCCGTTAAAATATGGCTAATTCGGCGGGCGACAGGCCGAAAAATTAAGCCGATGGTTAAAAGTGATGTTCTATTATGATGTTTCATAGCCAGATCTGCACTATTTGCAAATTCGCTGCCTTTGTTGGAACAGATTTGCACGGGGGTCTCATCCAACAGTTTGGCCGCGATGAATAATCTAGCATGCGTGCCTGCGACGGTAGAACTCGATATTCGTGGGTTGTATTGATGCAGTAAGAGCCGTTTAGTAACGGACACCATGAAAATAACCTAAGCGTCTTCGATCTGCGGCCATTTCCTGTCATTTCTGAAATGATTTCGTTCAGGCCTGCGCGATCCGCGGTTAATCCATCCATGGCTGGCTGGCTTTTCTTGCGCGCCTGGGTAGGAAATAATGCCGGCCGTGGTACGTTGATTTGCCGCATGTCACCGCCCAGTCTGTTTGCGCTCTTAGTGAACCTGGCATGAAACTTTTGGCGCCGTTTCTGGGTTCTTGTTGCTATTTTGTTCTCCACTTGTTGCAGTTGTGCTATTAGATTTTCCGCAGCTTTCAATGGTTTTCCTTACGCTGCGTATGCCATGCTTCCTAAAGTTACCCAGAATTGATCGGGCAGTTATCTGGCTTTGCTACGCTTCCTGTATGGAGGTTTTCAAACGGTAGACATTCTATATTGCGTAGTCAAGGACCCTAGCTGCCTGGGAGCGGCATCACCGTTGCAAGGAGCTGGCGAGCTCATAAACGCCTGTCATGGCTCTTCAGCCTGCTGGAATTAAAACAAGGTTGTTGTATGGAAGGTGAGAATATGTGAGTTACTTATCACATCCCCACCTGTTTAGCCTCCATTAAACATGGCTTGTACTTCCTAGATGACAGGGATCAGGTCGTTATGGCTATGAAGGATGCACCATTTATCCATAAGCGTCATGACATGGTGTTGGCTATGAGTGATTCCCGCAAGCGGTCATACCTGCTCATAATGGTTAAAGAGTTGGTGGTTGTTTTCTTCAAGCATCTAGCATTTGTTTTTCGTGGTTCTGCCCCATTTGCAGGGGGCAAGCTTAGGAATGTGCTCATGGTATTGCCTCATGTCATGGTGCACCAAGCACTGCATGCAGGCTGGCAGCTAGTATAACAAGATGTAATATGGGCAAACTAGGTCAGAATGACCTGTAATTTGGTGGCAAGCTTCGTGATACATTAACTTAATTAATTGCACTTGTTTTGGCCCAGTTTGTGGTGGGCAAGGGTGTCTTTGTGGTGGTGTTTGAGCTCCAAACCACAAAAAGCGATCAAATTTTTTTTGCACATGACCATATTTCAATGTGGGTAAACGTGGTCAGAATGAGCTGAAACTTTGGGGCTGTGTGATTGCAACCCTGGGCCAATTTTGAATATAAGATTTGACCCCATCGCATGTGTCTATGATTTGATATATTTTTTTAGGCACCAAAAAATACGTGTTTTGGGCTAAATTATTTCAATGTGTCTAAACATGCTTATTCTGACCTGCAAACTAGCTGGAATTAATGGCAAGGGTTGCAATTAGATGGGAATATATGATTTGGCCACATTGGGTTTGCCCATTGTTCTAGGGAAAATCGGCCAAAAATAGCGTCTTTTTCTATTTTTAGCACATAACTGTCACATGGTGGGGGGTAGTACCCCCCCAAGTGGTTGGAAAAAAAAAAATTTTATCATATTTATGGTCCCCCATCATAACTGGATTTTTATCACATGCCTAGGTATGGTTTCCAGAAAAGTGCCCTTTTGGGGTGTCATGTCCCCTTAATCCTTCTATAGTTATACCCTTTTTTAATGTTTGGTTGGTGGTTATCCATGTAGGGCATGTGGCGGTGCAAGAGCGCGCGCGGGTCCCTGCGAAGTTTTCAGTTGTCGCGCCTATCAACCCAGGTAAGCAAGGAGTAGAGGGAAAGACTAAGAATATATTTTCTGAATTTCTAGGTCATAGTTGTCCTTTTGCACGAGATGGAAGCGTTATGCCATGGGGCTTTATGGTTGGGTAATAGCCCTCCTGAGAACGGCTTGCTCTGCAACTTTGTTGGTATGTTCATACCTTGTCACGCGGCAATGTGGTGCAGATCTTCATGCATCCACATGGTGGATCACCTTGGCGTTATGGGCACTACATGTTGGTCTGAGGTAAGGAATCCATGCTACCCTAAAACGACTAATGCACTGAATGCTCCTCTTTCAGTTTCCAGCGGAATACACAATGATGATTTGTTTCAGATACTTCTTGGCGCCACGTGCGGCACGCGGTGGGCCTAGCCTATTGGGATCTAGCGGAAGCTATTCTTAAGTTAGGGTTTATTTTTGGAGATATATTGGCAGCCCCATGCAGCTATGCCTAGACTTGCTTGGCCATTTTGAGGTGCGATCGAGGTAGTTCATAACTTCTTTCTTCGCTGCCCTTTTTCCTTTTGCGCGTTGCTGAGCAGGGATATGCCGAGGTGCTCGAGATCCTTATGTCCATGTCTGCATTTGGCACAAGGCACAATGCATCGCTCCAAAACGGCAGTCAGTTCGGCGACTCAGGCATCGCGGTATTGTTCGCCGCCTTCTCGCTCGGCGTAAAGCGGTGCGGCAACGCAAGCATCCTTCCTCACAGCGCGGGGAAAGCATCCCTCCCCCTCCCCCGCCACCTTCCCCGCAAAGGGAAATAGTGTGGCATATGATACGTTTCGTACGCAGACTATACATCATACGCAGCTTTGCCGTACGGATCTTAAACGTATGCCTACGGATACGCGTACTCTTGCGTATTACGTACTCTCACGTATCATCTTTCTCTGCTTTCCTGCCACCCCCACCCCCACCGCCACCGCCACCGCCACCGCCACCGCCACCGCCACCGCCACCGCCACCGCCACCGCCACCTTCTCCGCCACCTTCTCCGCCATGCACTTTCTCCGCCCACATCAATCCAAAAACGCGTTTTGGTTCCCTGGTAATTATTTCAAGATAGGCTAATAGTCAGTTTGGCCTCAAATTTGGCACCAAGGTACCTAATCAGATATCTTATGATGCCATGTGGTCAAAAAAGTTTTTGGGAGTCGGCACCATGGTAACATGGTGACATTTGCTAGCAAAAAATACCGTATTTTCAGCACTTTCTGGCATGTATGCATATATAATGACATCAAATGAACTCAGTTGGGCCTGGAACTTTGCACATGTTCTAAACACATCCCATGCAGCATGCCCACAAAGTTTCAGGCTGGTTGGATGACAAATTGGTGACAAATGCTAGCATAAATACCCAAAAAATGCAGTTTTTCATGGTTTTTTAACAAGGTGCTAGCTCACCTCACAGGATGAAATTGTATTTTCCAACTGTGTCATCAGACGTGGCAGAGGAGGAAGAGCTGTTGGCCGACAGCCCTGTATACAATTGCCTGGCATCCCAGCGTTGCCCAGCTCGAGTGGTTGTTTGGAACACCCACTGGTGAGTGTGATAGCCACAACCCCTGTGACACCCATGCAGGTCACCCTTGATGATTGCAGGCAGCCACTGCAGGTTTTGCCCCCTGCAGCAGAGGGTCATTTTGTTTGGCAAAGAAGGTGGTCAGCAATCTATCACCCCTTCACTTGTGGAACTAGCTCAGCCCCTCCATCCAAACGCAGCGCTAGTCTAGCAGAAGCTGTCCGCATTTTACAATCAGCACATAGAGCCAAAGCTCAAACTGCTGCAGGATCAGCTATAAGGTGGGTAAGGTTGGGCAGAATGACAATAGCCCATTCATGGTTGCTGTGGACACACATGCAAGCCCAGGTGAGCATCATCAGTGCCCGGCCTGGCAGTGCCCATGCACTTGCCCTTGGAACCTTCCCCATCATGGCAGATAATTTCTCAGGGCAGTCCTCTCTAAAGGTATACAAGGTCAGGTACATAATAATGCTTACTATACTTGGTATCCCAACTCCCTTTCAGGTACTGGAAGGTTATTATAAAGGTAATGCTTTGTTGGGTGACCCTTTTCTTTCATACCCTGGTGTCATTATTTCCAGTGACAGCCTATAGCCATCCAGGACCTAGCTGGGTGAGTTACGTTAAATAGTGCCGGAACCTTTTGCCCACTGAGGCAAATCGGGCCGGAACACTATTTTGCCCGGAATAACCACTTCCGGGCACCCAAGTTAATTCGGCCGAATTAACTTGGGTGCCCGGAAGTGGTTATTCCGGGCAAAATAGTGTGACGGACCGATTTGCCTCAGTGGGCAAAAGGTTCCGGCACTATTTAACGTAACTGGGTGGGGTTGCTCTGACTCATTTCAACATTCCCCTTCACACCCTTCTTCACACCATGACGTTGCTTCTGTGAAATTCGCTACCCCTAAGTATGCCCCAGGACAAGAACCCTGTTGTGTGGCAGATTTGATACATAGTTAAAAGCTTCATCCTTCCTCATTTGGGTTGGGCAAACATGATCGATGTCGCAAAAATGTCTCCCCTCTCTTATGATGAACAGATAGAGCAAGACTGTCGCACCCACATAGGTTCAGTCCTTACTGTGGGTGGAGGCCTTCAACAAGGGCCAACATGGGTTGTGCCAGATCCACTTAGTCCCTCTCACACTCCACCTGTCAGGCCCCCATTGACAAAAAGCCTGCAGGGTGCAAGCACTTGCGCCTGAAGTTTGTGTCCACGGACACGTGTGTAGTACTCCTACACACACAGATCTCGAATGATTTATCTAGTACAAAATCCGAATGGCTTGCATCACTCCCCGGAAAGGAGAACTTTTGCGGTTGGACTGTAGGTGTCAGTTGGCAATGCCTCAGGATCACACTAGGAAGGGGGGTGTGACATTTTGTGATATTTTGTGACATATCACGTGACATTTTGTGATGTGGATGTGACAAAATGTGACACTTTGTGATTTTTTGTGACAAAACTGTGATATTCTGTGACATTTCGTGACAAATCATGTGATAAAACCAGCATATTCTGTGATTATCTTTGTGACAAAAACAAGGAAATTATCACAAAATATCAATGTCACGACTTGACAAAACGCACTGACAAAATCCGTGACATTATCACTGATATATCACGAAAAAAAGGGTGACAAATCCGTGACATTATCACTGATATATCACGAAAAAAAGGGTGACAAATCCGTGACATTATCACTGATATATCAGGAAAAAAGGGTGACAAAATCCGTGACATTGTCACTGATATATCAGGAAAAAAGGGTGACGAAATCCGTGACATTGTCACTGATAAATCTAGGGAGAAAACAGTGACATAAAACCACGGGCGATCATGACATATCACACAGATATATCGTGACATGTCACACAGATATATCAGAACACATTCCAAAGCAAAACGGATGAAAAGCACGCCTCGCGATTTCTTTATTACAAATATAAAGATAAATGTAACAGATCTTCATTCAGTCTTGATTCTTCATTCTTCAACAGTGATTATCGATCAGTGACAATTTGCAAACGCCGGCTTATCGCTTGTCGTTGCGTGACAGAAATCTCGGAATGTTCCTGGAATGCATTAAAAAACGCACATGCGCAAGAAACATGAACGGATGGTTGGTGTCAATTGTCTCATCTGCCACCGCACCCTAGTAACCAATTCATGAACAAGAAAGCGCTCGGTATAGATCAAGAAAACAAAAACAAACATGCGCAGCCGTAGTGCCTAGATGACGATGTCAAGTGGACGACGAGGAGGCCGGCACCTTGTCTACCTGTGAGCAGAAAAAAAGGCAAGTTTAAACACTCAAGATGTGTCATAGCCTTTCACAGCCTCGATCAATAGAAATGTTGCACATCAAAATCAACGTGTTGCCTAGAACATCCTTGAATGGGTTTCAAGAACAGCAAGGCGGCCTCCCCCGCCCGCAAACTCATAATCCCAGTGTTTACAACCCCCTCATGAGGGGGTTGTAAAATTGCAATCACTCATTTAAAAAAAAAATAAAAAAAAAGAATCCCAGTTTCACACACTGCCCACTCATAAATAATCCCAGGTTCTGACAGCCCCCGCTCAGCCCACTCACGAACAACCCAGTTTAGACCCCCCCACTCATACACTATCCCAGTTTCCCACAGCCCCCACTCAGCCCACTCTGACATAAACCACCCCAGTTTAGACCCCCCTCTCATAAATAACCCCAGTTTCCCACAGTCACCACTCAGCCACCCATAAACCACCCAGTTTCCAACCCGCCCCCCCTCATAAATAATCCCAATGGTTTTCAACCCCCTCAATCAGTAATCAAAAACAAAAAAATCCCACTTTTCACACACTGCCTACTCATAAATAATCCCAGTTTATGACAGCCCCTGCTCAGCCCACTCATAAACAATCCAGTTAAATACAACCCACCCACCCACACATTATCCCAGTTTCCCACAGCCCCACTCAGCCCACTCTGACATAAACCACACCAGTTTAGACCCCCCCTCTCATAAATAACCCCAGGTTCCTACAGCCCCCCACTCAGCCCACTCATAAACCACCCATGCAGTTTACAACCTCCCCCCTCATATTAACCCCAGTTCTCCACAGCCCCCGGGGGCTATGAAAAACGAGTGCGCCACTCAGCCACCTCAAATGCCACCGAGTTTACAGTCCCCCCCCCCCCCCCTAAATAATCCCAAGTGTTTACAACCTCCTCAACCAGTTGTTAAAAAAAAAAAAAAACAGTTTCACACACTGCCCACTCATAAATAATCCCAGTTTCCGACAGCCCCCGCCCAGCCCACATAAATAACGCGGCTGACAACCCCCCAACAGCCCCCGCTCAGCCCACTAAAAAACAACCCAGTTTACAGCCCCTCCACTCATAAATAACCCCAATTTCCCACAGCCCCCACTCTGCCCACTCATGAACTACCCCTGTTTGCAACCCCCCAAATCACACCACTCATAACCATGTCCAGGTTTACAACCCCACCCACTCCTGAGACTTACTTCAGGGGTTGCATGGGAGACATCGGCCGCCTTTCTGGCTGCAATCATTGCCTCCTTCTTGGCAAGGAGCGCGGCCAGCGCCGCCTCTACCGAGGCCATGTCTTCATCTGCTCTTTGCGCAGGCAACATGGATGATGGCACCGATGCTGTGGCGGTTGTTGAAGGGAGTGCTGTCGGGGGCAGGATTGTCGGCGCTGCCGGCGGTGGTGGTGCTGCTGCAGGCAGCTTTGCGAGCTTCGTGCACGGCTGCACTCTTGGATCGGCAGCGCTGCGTTTCTCTCGGCGTGAACCGGCCTTCACTACGCTTCCCATTTCAAATCGATGACCATTGAAGCCTAATTTGACTAAAAATGAGATTGCTGAAGGGCACTAACATTGTAAGGGTGACCAAGTGAGACCCTAGCACTACTATTATGAAGATACCAAAGACCAAGAAACCACGAAATTGGATATTATGAGCAACATGTTGAAAGAAGCAAAGCTCATAACTGCGTGTGCTACCAACTCCCTTGCTGCCCCCATGAGGAATTATTAGCCCCCCTCCGCCTGTCCCATGATAAGGAATACATAACTAACTGACTGACAAGGAATACGCAACACAATCACAATGATTAGAAAGGAGCTATGGCGTTTCAGAGAAAAAATGATTTTCTTACAAAACCTTAAGCGTGCTGCTCTCAGTCAGTGTTCCAACAAAAAGTTCTGGTTCAAGATAACTCGTCCAGTGGTGTGACTCTTTGGAGGTTTTATCCCAAAGGACGAGCCTCAAAGTTGATCACACATGTCTCCTAGAGCCCAATGACTGAACTCCTAATAAAAATAGGCACAAGGATTTTTCTCATATATATTAGACAGTGTCATTTTTACAATTTGCTAACAAGGTTAAAAGCGCTGATTGTCAACAAAAAGGAGCTGATGGAAAGTGCAGCAGAGACGGGGTCAATGGGGAAAACCGGAGAAAGTCGCAGCAGACGGGATGTAAATAGCAGAAAGACAGTTTACGGCTTTCAACAACAAAGAAGCCTTATGAAAAAATGCAACGCATGTGTGTTTAAATGTAGGCGGAGCATGATTGCAAAAATGCCAAGTAATTGGAGTTAGAAACAGGAAGAACTGGATGCATTCTAGCAATGCCACATACAGCACGTCGATAACAAAGTACAGACTCCAGGTATGCGATGGTACCCACTACTCACCACAAGTCTCGACCAGGAGCTAGCCTGCCATTCGCGGGTAGGCCGCAGGTGAGGCCAGCCCAACGGTATCAGTCACCCGCAGGTACACGCGCAATTGAAGAGGAAAACGGCAATTCGAAGGCACACATAAGATGCCGAGCGCAGAAAGCACCATGGTATTGAAAGCCTTCAGAGAATACATATTCAAAGCTCTCAAAGACATGGCCAGCTTTACCCGGCCGCCATGAAATGGCCTCATACACATGAGCACGGCATGCTAACCGCTGTAAAAGAAGCTGGCAGAATTTTGCTAACCTTAGCGGCTAAGGAGCTTGGCGGCAGGTTCCGGAGATCTTGCTTGCGCTGTGTTTCAGCGTAAAGAACGGCTTGATTCAGAACTGGATATGATGTGTCTCAGTCCCTCATTGCTACCTCCATGCTTAATTAAACTCGACATACATCCTAAGTGCACCTACATCATGATCCAAACTGCTACGCCGCAATTGCTAGAGAAATCACGTCGTTTCGTGGACCTGCAGCCCCGTTTGTTATTGCACACTCTGTGGTTACATAAAACTAGGTGGCCCCTTCGCTCGAGCGTACCCTCAGCCCCTCACTGCCTTAGCCATTGCGTGCACCTAGTCGTTTGCCATCGGTTTCGGCGTAATATTTGAATTTTGCGCAAGGATCCTGACGGGTTGATTCCAGACTTGCGCATGTTGCGAAAGATTTTTGTCCATTCATTCCAGACTCCCAAGCTAGGGGCTGCTGTGGACTGTAGTCTGAACGGTACGGCTAACAGTTACGATGCCAGGCCAGCGGTCCCAACCAAGCGATACTAGAGAGTCATGTCAGTCGTCTTTTTACTAGTTTCGTCAGTCAGTTATTCCTAATGTATGGCAAAATGCAAACTTCTACTTGGGGCGAGATGTAGTAGCGGCGAAATCGGAAGGGGACGTGGGCAGGGGGGGGGGCGGGAAGTACGACTGATGCCATCTACCGTACGTTATTATCGTCACAAAGCGAGTGACTGACGATAGTAAAGGCCTAAAGGGCCTCTAATGACGACAGTAATGACGATAGTATTTGGCACTAATGATTGATGACAGGAAGAGCGACGACACCAGACTTTGCGACGTTGATGGGACTTGGCGAATTGCGAGCCCTAATTCCAGTGGTTGCGCGGGTGTTACGTTGAAGTTGAAGTTAAGACGACGCGAAAAAAAAAAGACCTTAGAGTTGCACATCTATCCACGCTGCACAGGTGGGAAAGGTGGAAGGGAGCTGCGATCGGCTCGCAGCCAAGGCGGGATTATGTGCCTTTTGATTTCCAGCAATGTCGCTTCTGTATGAACGCACGTGGTGGTTGGAATAGGAGCATAGGCTCACTGATGACCGTCGTGATTTATGTAGCCATTAGGGCGTCGTCTCAAATGAATTCAGGAGCGAGCTCGGACAAGGCTACAAGCAGCCATCGGGGGAGAAACATAGGCATGGTCTAGAATAAAGCTTTAATCGATCTGTTCGCTCAGTGGTACGCACAGCACATTCGGACATCCAGAAGCTGCCCACTCTTTACCAGTTGAGGTGAGCAAGGAATTCCTCGCCTGAAATACTAATAAGTTTGCATCGACTTTAACATGCATGCCGTACGCACGTGGCATTCTCACGTATCGCCCTAGGGCCAAGGCTGCTGGGCCGCTCGGTTTCATGCCAAGTTAGCCGTGCTTGCCATGAATGCTGCAGCAGTTTCACTATCTCATTCGTACAAGGTCAATAGACTATGCAAACGACATCTGATTTAGTTTTCATGAAGGGCATAACCTTGTTCAGATTGAGAGTTGCATGACATGGGCTGCTCTTGCGCCACTTTCCTTGTCTTAACCAACTGATTCTCTGTTTATGCTTTCGGTCGTTATACATTCGTATGTGTGCATCTGTGTTGCCATTGTGGTGTCAATTTTGCGCGTGTACTTGTGATGCCTAATACCGTTGGGCTTGCACGCGGCCCCATCGCATGTGGCAGCGACAAGCTCTTGGTCGCCTGTCCAGCGCGGCGAATTCTTGATGGTGAGCAACGGTGATCATTCTTTATGTAGTGCTCATTCCTCAAATTATCAACGTGCTGTGCGCGTCAGCCACCATTGGCCTTGTTCTTCCAGCTTCCGTGCATGATTTTTTTGTAGCCCGCTGGTGATGCTCTCAGCTACAAATAGTTGGCATTATTCGTACCAATTCCTTCGCTGTCGGTAGAACCTTCTTTGCAATCCAGTAGCCTCGGCTGACATTCGTGGCATTGCTGGACTATGTCTCGCTTCCTTGCATGGGTAGCATCTTTGCATATTTATCCTTTTTGCTCAGATCACAGCTTTTTGTCATTCCCTCCCCCCCACACCCCACCCTGAACGACTCCTGCTAGTGTCAATTGCAGACGTAGAGCCTTCAGCCTCGTTAGAGTTCATCCTACCTGTAACGGGGCATATTGTTGGTTGATTGGCCTTGCTTTTTCTTGGCACTAATCAGGCGTTTCTTTCTTATTGCCGTATTAACCATACAGAGATTGCAATGAAGTAGATTGTGAGGCCTCTTGGCATGTTAGGGAACCTTTGCGACTCCAGGATTCCTGGGTGTGCAGTTCCCTACAACTTGTGAGGCATGTAGATACAATTTAGGTGAACATCCATGGCCAATTTTTTTCTCGAGCACCCCTGTCTCTCTCTTGGCCCAGTATCTCACCTTCTTTGTCCTAAAACTAGGCCGGTACTCATAGATAGCCACGCAACTGCTGCGATCTCCCCCGCATCCTTACATACAAGTGAACTGAAGTCATGCAAAGTTGACAGTTGTTGGCGCGTCCAGCGCGTGGCTTCATCTCACTAACAAATTTTTGTGTGTACCGATGCGTGCTTTGCCGGATGATGTATTTTTGTCTTGCATGCAGGCAATATACCTAACACAGTCGGGCTGGGCACATCCGTCAGTCCAACACGGCGAGAGGCCACATGCGGATGCAGATTTTGTAGGCTCTGAGCCTTGGTCACATTGCCGTAGCACTCGACAGTGTCCTGTGATTGTTTCTAGAGAGTCATCCAGATATTTCAGCAATGGTGGCTGGGACAGCCCTCGTAATGGTTTCAGTGATGATGAGGATGATGACTTTGATGACGAGGACTGTTGAGCCCCGTTGTGCTTGTCGGTCAACAGATTTTATATTGCATTTGTGAGATGATTGTGGGTGTCCATTTTGCACACCACCCACAGCCATGCTTGAGTGCACCGTTCCTTGTGTGTGTATCAATACAGTTGGTGTTCGTATTTGATCAGTTGTGCCATTTCATCGGGTTGTTGCATGCCATCTGAACATGTTCACTCCCCGTTGCCATTTTATCATACCAGTGTTGTGAGCTCAGAGCAATGGATGCATGATGCAGTGTTGTGATTTAGTGTAGATATTGACGATGCCACCTTTGATCAGCATGATGGATGCTTGGCCAGCGATGGGTCGGAGGTTGACACTTGATGACCGTGATGACGATTGCCCTGAATGTTCAATATTGGTGTTTTTCTTAACATCCCAGTCGATATTTTGCAATAAACCATGTCTCCCACGGCTCATGACATTGTGGTGCATTTTATCATGCACCTGAGGTGTTTCCAGCTTGTTTTGTCAGTTCCTTTCAGTACCCCCCTCTGGTTTTTCAAGTTGTCACCTGCAATTAAGAACTTTCTCAGTGGCGAGTTCTTGGTGTCATCCTTTGAAAGCTTGCCCCGTACCGCTGCACGTGTTGTCTCTCCTGGCATTGCCACCTTGCCGTGTCCCACCTTGGCCTTTTCCTTCTCCATCTCTGCTGCGCAATGCACGCACGTCCTTGCTGCGGATGTGCATTATGCGTGCTTTGTGATATATCACTCCCCCTGAGTGGTTGTGATTTATCACCTTATCACATTTTGTTTTTCTGTGGGTTTGTGACATTTTGTGACACTTTGACATTTTGTGATAATGACGTTATCACAAAATATGCTGGTTTTATCACGTTTGTCACGTTTTGTCACAATCATGACATGTCTCGATCACAATTTGTCACAGTTTTATCACATTTTGTCACATTTTGTCACGTTTTATCATTTTTTTATCACAAAATGTCACAAAAGTGACATTTTGTGATAAAAAAATATCACAAAATGTCACAGACCCCTTCCTAGTGCAGGAGGCGTCCGTAGTTACGTTAAATAGTGCCGGAACCTTTTGCCGCCTGAGGCAAATCGGGCCGGAACACTATTTTGCCCGGAATAACCACTTCCGAGCACCCAAGTTAATTCGGCCGAATTAACTTGGGTGCTCGGAAGTGGTTATTCCGGGCAAAATAGTGTTCCGGCCCGATTTGCCTCAGGCGGCAAAAGGTTCCGGCACTATTTAACGTAACTAAAACCTGGCCTCGTGGAGGGGGGGTTGAATATGAGACATCCGCCTAGGCCGCTGAGCACGCACCACTAAATGCGCCGGAGCTGTCCGGATTCGAACCCCTGACCTCCAAGTTGCACAGGTTTTAGTTACGTTAAATAGTGCCGGAACCTTTTGCCCACTGAGGCAAATCGGTCCGTCACACTATTTTGCCCGGAATAACCACTTCCGAGCACCCAAGTTAATTCGGCCGAATTAACTTGGGTGCTCGGAAGTGGTTATTCCGGGCAAAATAGTGTTCCGGCCCGATTTGCCTCAGGCGGCAAAAGGTTCCGGCACTATTCAACGTAACTAAAACCTGTGCACCTTGGAGGTCAGGGGTTCGAATCCTCACTGAGGCAGCTCCGGCGCATTTAGTGGTGCGTGCTCAGCGGCCTAGGCGGATGTCTCGGGCTCTTCGTCCCCCCTCCACGAGGCCAGGTTTTAGTTACGTTGAATAGTGCCGGAACCTTTTGCCGCCTGAGGCAAATCGGGCCGGAACACTATTTTGCCCGGAATAACCACTTCCGAGCACCCAAGTTAATTCGGCCGAATTAACTTGGGTGCTCGGAAGTGGTTATTCCGGGCAAAATAGTGTTCCGGCCCGATTTGCCTCAGGCGGCAAAAGGTTCCGGCACTATTCAACGTAACTTCCGTCCTATAGTCAGCAAAAGTGGGTGCGAGAGGTCCCCAGTTTGATTCCGGCCTGGATTCATTTGCCGATCGCGTTTTCCGCGGACCGGCACTGAACGCAAATGGTTTTCACCTTTGCGGCGTGCCAAATCAAATCATAATAAGCCAGCGCAACAGATGGGTCAGTTATTTTTCATGCCAGACCCTGCATGTGGGACAGAGTTCTGAAGGGGACCACTGATCTGACAGAAGCATAGTTAATTGTACACACACGCCAGGCATTCAGCAAACCTCTATAAATATATTGTTGTCTGTCTTTGTGGGTCACATAAATCAGGGGAATGATTATCAAAGAGACAACCAGCGCAGGCCAGAAATCGGGAGAATCCGGACCATGGTAGCTCGAGCCTGCCGTTATCTTTTCCGCGTTTTCGAGTCGTTCAGGATGATGAAGATGAATGGTGATGGAAATGTGTATCCTTGTGCATTGAAATTATGGCTGGCTTACGTGTGGAGCGACTAGATGACCTAGACGGTGGGGCCGGAAACAGCATGCTTGATCAGGGCGTGTGTTTCTAGCCTAACTGGCCGGGAGTGTCTAGTGGTGAGCACCATTGCTGCGATCGCTCTCCCACCATTTACGAGGAAATACCCGCAAATGGAAAACCACTGAAAAGGTCTAGCTAGTCAGTCATCACGTTAGCCATGCCATGATTCCAAACGTCCAAGAACTGCACACGGTGCAAAGGCAAAAAGCCGGAGGACAGCACTTTCAAATGTGCGGCGGGAACCAAAAGCCCGCGGATGTCAGAAAACATCGTGTTGCGGCAGCGACGCGACGATGTGGACAACGAATCCAGTGCCAAGCTCGGAACGGCCGCAAAGGAGATCTGGCATCACAGGGTTCAGATGTGCGGAGATACTATGCGATCCAGCCGGTCCACGACCTGTTTGTAGAGCTTGTGCCAAGGGGCAGCACCGAACAGATGTGGGTGACGTTGCAAAAAACATCGGACTTGACGGAGCATAATGGCTCGGTCATAGTCTTTGACCAATAAACGCTGCAAGAGTTCAACAAGAGTCGTGATGAAATCAACACGATAAGAACAAAGACGGGAAAAACGATGTAACTGAGAAAGAACAACACCATATTTTGCTGTGTGGGAAAGGAGACTGTGAATATCGGGGTAACGAATAAAAGGAATTTGCTGGTATTTAGGATCCTTGCGCTTATCATAGACAGCCGTACGCCAGCCCTTCTTGTTATGGGTAATGTTAAGATCGAGGTAATTGCAATGAGTATCCTCCGACGTGAGCTTTAATGTGAGGGACGCTTGCGGGTAGATGCCAGGCAGACCAGCGGTGATATACAAATGGGTTGCGAAATCAGGGTTGTCGAAAGCGATGACATCATCAATGTATCGACATGTATGGATAAAACGCCTGATGAGAACATCATCGTTTGAGGCAATGAGATTCTCCATGAATGCAAGCTCATAAGTGTATAGATAGAGGTTTGCAAGGAGCCCGGCACAGTTAGTGCCCATAGGGATGCCGATAGCTTGTTGGTATACATTGCCCGCAAAACAGATGAAGGTGTTATCAACAAGATAAGAGATCCAATGGACAAGGTCAGCCTTCGTGATAATATAATTATAACCATCCCGCACGATAGCACCTGCCGCGATCCCTGAGAGCCACGTTGCCGTGGGCTTGGTCTGAGAAACACGCACGTGCAGGTGGTTGCGCCCGTGAGGCCTACGTGCATACAGACGAGTAAGGAGGCTATCTAAACGGGCTTTCAAATCGTGCAAATCTAGTGTGGTATATAGAGTGGTGAAATCATAGGTGGCTATGGGCATAGGTATACGTTTCTCTGCTGCTGTCTTAGAACGGCTAAGGGCGGCAAGGCGTAGGCGTACTTGGGCTGAGTCTATGACGATCCAACTACCAGCGCATTCATACCCGGCATTCGACAGCACCTCCACCCATAATGCATTGGCTTCGGGGAGAAGAGCATTCAAAGCATGGCAGATGAGTTTCGAGAGAGGCATCAGTGGGGCTGAATGCGACGCAGCAATGGTGCGCAAAGCAACAGGAGTTTTGTGCAGCTTAAGAGTGAGATACAGATATGGGAACGTAGTGGTGGTGGCGCGTCGCTGCCGCTTAAGGAATGCCCGAGCAAAAATGTTTTGGCTGTGCAGAAAAGCCCGATGAGCAGCAGTGATACTGGCGGTGGACTGTGCACGTTGAACATAGGTAGGGCTGGACGCCAACTCGTGTTGCAAAGTAGCAAGGTAGTGCTTCTTGCATATGAAAGCAAAGTTGTTGGCACTCTTGTCAACACACGTGATGATAAAGTCCTGCTTGAAGTGGTCAAGAAGTGCTTTATCTGTGGTGTTGAGCCAGGTGGTGCGGTGGACCTGCTGGAGACGGGAATCAAGCCTGGTGAGACGTGCATTGCATTCGTGAATGACGGCGCGAAACCACGGTTCCATGGCAAGGGGAGCAAGCTGTAGGTCCGTGCACATGGCATTGCAGAATTTGCGCAGTGATGTGGAGAGCAGTGCATTCACCTCTTTGGCACACGTGCGCTGGACCCACGGCCGAAACTTGGTGCCTTTGGCAAAAAGGTCTACAAGCGTGTGGCTCGGCAGGATGCTGAGGTCAGCGGTCATGACGTGCTGTGAGGTGGGATCAAGGTACTTGAAATACCGTTGTTGTTGGCAGGGGCAGGGCCCTGCCAAGATGGTGGCCAGCTCGGTGGGCGTTGTATCGCGGCTGACCTTCCCGTTGCTGAAAACCATTTGTCCCAAGGTGGGAGAGTAATGCCAGGCGGCAATGGGAGTGCCGAAAGTGTTGCGCACCACGAGCGGCATCGCAGCCTGCACTTGCGGCAAATGCAGAATGTGTGGCAAACACAGCTCATCCATCGCAGCATGAATGAAAGGTGAGATCAGCAAACGGCGCGGACGCAGTGCATCTGCATTCCCATTGACACGGTGCCGAATGATACGTGAGAGAAGGCCTCGCAGACTAGTGGCATGGGAGCGGGGGACTTGCAGATCAGCTGGGGAGCACGACCCGACGGCGATGTGTAAGCTGGTAAGCTTCTTCAAGCTGCAGGCTTCGAGATAGGATGCATGAAAGTTGCCGCGTTGCATAAGCCGAGACATGTGACGTAAGCAGCGGAGACTGGTGGAGTAAAGGGAAGGATCGGTGGACACATGTGTGGAAGGTGGAGGGGCCGGGGTGACGCTGGGGGATAGGGGCGATATGGGTGGAGATTGTGCTTCAGACGCCAGGCACGGATGAACATAAGAGGGCGGGGACGGAGGGGAGGCGGGCGGCGGCGAGACCGAGCTTTGAAACTGACTTGCCTTCAATGCAAAAACCGTGGGGCAGAAATGCATGTAACATTCGTTTCCAAAACGTTTCCCGATGCCCTGCGGCTTTGCGAAAAGCGGCGCCGGTAAAGGTGCCGGGGACATGTTCCAAGGGGACGACTCGCCAATCCCACCACCCGTATTGGGCCATGGCGCCATGTAGGGGGGTGTCGTCGTTGGCGGCAGGGCGGCCAATATGAAGGCGGCGTGCCGCTCGGACATGTTCCTGAAAACGCGTCCAGGCATCCCGTTGCGTCTGGCCAACGTAGATACGCTGAGGGTACCTGCGGTTGTAAATGGCATAAATGACGCGACGGGTGCTTACGGGGTGTGGGCGAGTGGAGTTGGTAAGCGACAAATGCGTGCGCTGTAAGCGCCGGAGGCGACGTAGAGTATGGTCATCCTTGCAGTGATGGTTATGGCGCGTGTTGATGCGACAACGCTTCCGCCATGCCTGTGAGGAGATACGATAGGGGAACTGCCGAGAAATAGCAGTGTACTTCCGGTAATCAATGCCACTGGATTGCCGTATTCTGTGGAGGGTAAGAGCATGCCAGAAAGTCATAAGGTGTTTCATGATGATTCAGATGCACTGAGAGCTAAGACATCAAATAGAACCAGAGCGGAGCATATTGAGGTAAGTCAATATTCACTGCGTAACACCCGTTACGCGATAGCGGTGGTCCATGATGCATCTCCCCGGGGCAGGATGTGGCTAACAACACAGCTGAATGGACTCGGAACATGTGGATTCCCAGTGGCGGGGGCCTTCCAATTGTCATACTTGACACCTCTTTCCTGTAACGAAAAGATTTCCCTTCTTCATGTTCCAGATGAGTCACCGTGCTCCTGCCTTTGTGTTTTTTTGGCGTTTGTAAAGAGATATGGGAGGGTAAACAAAAGCAAAGGCTGATATTGCCGTGTGGGGGGCCCGATCCTTGGTTAGTCTCTCAAGTGCCCACAGAAAAACACGAGAGTAGCACACACAGCGCGCAGCCCAGCCTAGCTCCCTCATGCAGTAAGAGTAAAAGAAAAAGGACAAGAACAGCAAAACAAACGAGAACAAGAAAAAGAACAAAACACAGACACGTAGTGCAATGTGAGCGGAATGATGGAGGAAGGTGAGAGGGGGACATCGTATTGAATGTGTAGGCATTGAGGCAGCCGAAGCGTCCCATCCCCGGGTACATTCGTGGCTTTCAAAAAAGCCACAACCTGCGTGGAAGAGGAAAATGCAGGAACGATGAGTATGATCCTGAAAACGAGGTTGAGGATATGTATGCAAGGCTTCAGACATTAAAAGGGCTTTCTTCGGAAAGGCTCACCTGTCTGAGATGGCTAGCGCAACAAGTGTGGCATGGTCAGGTGACACCAGACTACATACAGTATGTAGTCTCCACTCCCAGAGTCTGGGCAAAATGTTCACATCCCTCAGCAGTTCCTGAAAGCTACATAGGTGTTGAAGGGCTACAGTCGATCAGCCCCTCGCATTTTCAGAATGTCAGCTCAGGCAATGTTTGAGAAGTTAGGGGCGAAATATGCATGATGGCATAGACCCTTGTTGAACTCCATCCAGCTTGTTGGCAAGGTCGGCAGTGAGAGTCCACGTCTCGGCCCGGCCGTACGTAAGAACAGGGAGGACCAGGACCTTAACAGTAAAACTGGTCCTGTTTCTCTAGCTTGCCCAAGGGCTTGCGCCACAGGGCCCGGTATTGGCACAAAGCGTGCCAGGCGAGGGAGATACGGTGCGCCGGTCCACATCGGCCTCGCAGCTGGGGAGTAAGCTACCCAGCAACTTGAAGCTAGCTCAGCCACAGCGGCAGCAGCGCCGGCATCCACAGCCGCCCGGAGGATGTGGCGACCGGAGAGCGGCCAAGCCACGGAGACATCTATGAGCAGGTGGCAACCCTGCCCTGTTGTCTTTTATGGCTCGCAGTCACATTGGTGGGTAACCTATAACAACCTGTGTTGATTGGTGCATTAACCAACTGGTGGTAATTCATACAAGTTTGTGTTCACCCATCTTGTCTGTGTTGATGAGTGTTGGTATTTGATGAGCTGATGTGGGCTATGTGTTGATATGGTATTGTGACTAATCGAGTGGGCGGAAGTCTGTCAGTGATCGGAAGTTGAGTACTTTCGGCTGTGGCCGATGTGTGTGGCGCCGCGCCGGTACTTGTGCAGTTTTACTACTTCCGGTGGTATCGCTCTATTTCTGGGTACTTTGTGGCGTCGCGTTGATAGCTTCAGTTCGCGGTATGTGTGTCTTGTGGTTGAGCTGATGCGTTGCGGTGATGATCCACAAAGGCAGCCGTCATTACATTTTTGGGGCGCAATCACCATGTGAGCGCGCGCACCTACGGGCCTAAGGGCTGCGGGCTTAGTATGGATCTGAGCACAATACCCACTACCATCATCTTCGAGGATCTTCGCCAACTCCTTAAGCTTGTAATTGATGCTTTATTTAACATGTACTAGGTTGGGGTTCTTGTTTTAGCTGAAAGCGTCAGTTGACCATGGCGGCATTTGTCCAAGAGAAAACGATGCGGAATTTCTAACGGAATTTTACACTTTCTAGCGGTAATGTAAACGGAAGTGACGAAGGAAATGTCCTCTGCTATCTTGGCGAGCTACTCCTGATTGGCTGCTTGAAGCTGCGACAATTCGATCTGAAACGGAGCTCGGTAGGCGATGTGCCTGGAATTTCGGGTCGTCTCGACTGACCGACTGAATTGCGCCAGAATCTCTCTCTGTGCGCTTGTCCTTTAAGAATGCTAATGGATTTATTATGATAGCCGTGTCGATTGAGTTCGCAATAGATTCCGTAACTGTGCGCTGTGTATCCCAAACGAAATAGACTGAGATGATCTCTTGTGGGTCATGCTCGTCATGCTGATTGTCGGAATGCAGTTTTCTTGGGTCGTTACTTGCTGCATGCAGTATGCTAGCTATTTCTCTGCGTCAACTGGGCACTATTGTCTTGTCTCGAGACGTTGTGGTTGCCTACGGGCAAGACTTTGTGCAGGAAACGTAGGCTCTGTGTGTGTTACAAAAGTCTGTTATTCGACGTTATCTGCGCTTCTTCTTCTGCGCCGAAATTGCTAGTACTCCAGCAAGTCCATGACGACTTGCAATGTATAATTTGTTCTTTTGATTCGGCTGGTGGCTTCCTTCTCAGCCTGGGTGCTAAGCGTACTCAAATAAAGTTTATGCATGTGATGAAAGTTGCCTGTACCGAGAAGAAGCTTGCTTCATCTTGTTCCTTGTTTGCAGCACCATGAGCTATGTGCTACCGGCTTTGGGATGCTTGCGCCAACTGAAGGCCGCTGAGTGTGCCTGCTCTTAGTGTTCTGTTCTCCATTTCAGCCATGTCAAGAACAGTGTACTGGCTGCGCTGTTCAGCGTTCTCCCAGGTAACGGTTGCATTTTATACCATATGGGCATGTGCGGTGTTGGGCTGTGCCCTGCTGGGACAGAGAGTTGGGATACCAGTGGTGATGGTGATTGTGAGAGGCCCTGGCATTAACTCGTGTGTGACTGGGTATGGTGGTCTGCCTGAACCAGCCGTGGTGCATCCTGCGCATTGGGGCAATATTGGTGCAGTGGAATCTGAGAACGAAACTGTATCACTGAGTCGAGTGAGCCTTGTATTATCTGGGAGTGAGTGTGACGCTCTACTTGAACGTGCCATGTGGTGACTATTTGGAATTTGTTAATGAATGAGTGGCTGTCACACTTGGCGCTTGGCGTTCATTGGATGATGCGTGGTGCCTCGGTGTGGCATGCTAATGTTTGTGGCTGCCGGTTATGGTTGGGCAGCTGAGATGAAGGCAGTTGTTTATGAGCGGACAGTGATGAGATGTCCCTCGCTGTTTTTCTATGTGTCAATGACTGGAGACTTACTTGGACTAAGTGTCTTTGTCTTTTATAAACCTGGGAAGGGGGCGTGTTTTCTCTAAAGACTTCCTCCGATGGGTTCTCTCTGTTTTTTATCTGTGGTTTTTCATCTGTTTTTTGTTGCTAGGGTTGCTCCGTACTGTCTATGAGTTGATGATAGAGTTTGCCTCTACATCTGACGAAGTTGCAAGGCGGTGTCTAAGCTGAGATTGCACATTTGAATGGGTTGTGGGATGGTGACCCGCTAAGCAAGGTTGCAGTGGCGTGTGACTTGTGTATGGCGTTTCTTTCAGGCAGTGCGTGTCATGCGGAGGTTCCATTGGGCTTGATGTGGACAGGATGTGCGTTGTTCATTCATGTGATAGCTTACAGGCCTGTTAGATGTGCCTGACAGGGGCTGGCAGAGCTGGCCTGACAGTGGCATTATCCCGTGTCTTCTTGCTTTGAGCTCTGTCCATGCGCCGACTATTTCTGTAGATGTGGGAGGAGGCAACAGTAGCAGACTAACAGCCCATTTGTGCATAGTCTGGGTCAGGTTGCCTCTACTGGGATTGGAGCGGGAATAGCCTAAAATGCCTTGGTTGTAATTTGTGTGCCCGAGCTTCCATGGAGTTGAATTCTGATGTGAATGGCCTGTGCTGTGGCATGATGTTGAGTCATTGGCGGCACCTTTTGATTGTGCCAGTGCAGACCTCTAGAAGGGAACTTGGTGAGTGTGCTCTGGATATGTTTGGGGTTGAAGGTCAGATGGTGCGTGCCGATTTAAGGTCAAGGTGCGTGCCGGTTGATGGCGTTCACTGCGGACTTGCATGCTCATGTTGAAGGGGGCATGTTAGGTCTGACCCACCGAGACTTAGTCCCTTCTCGGTTGCCCAGGCAGCAGCTCGGTCCATGGAGAGATCGCTCGCGGGTGTGCACAGAAAGGGGGCATCCCGCTGGAGCTTGCATGTAGGAGGGTCCCGCCTGGGGCAAAGGGAGCTGTGAGCGGGGGAAGCTACCCTTGGGAACGAGGAAGAAATGGGAGCTTGGAATTGAGTACACTAAAAGGGGGCCCACCACAGACAAAGTTGTCCCACTTAGTATCCGGACGCTTGGTGGGGCATGGGTGGCAGATTGAGATCGGTGTCTGATTCATCACACAGTACCTCTCTGGGCGTGCAGCTAATCTCTGTGGTATTGTTCCCTAAGGTGCCGGTGCTGTGAGTGACAACGTTTTGGGTACCAGCGATCAGGTGGGGTTACTAGTGCAGGTACTGATTTGGCGGTGGTAACTGCAGTCAGGTGTTGCTTGTGTGAACTTGCTGTGTCTCCTCTCCGCCAACGACCTTTTCTTCTAAACCAACCCATCGTGGTGCGTTAGCTCCGTGGCGTGTCACTTCACGCGTCCTTATGCTCGTGTTGGTCGGTCAAACGCACATTTTACTCCTTAATAAAAGGAAAGCGTTGGGAATTGTACTGTTTTGCGGGCGTAGAAGTACCTCATGAGCGTTTGGTAACAATTCGGGTTTTGCGCAGTTGGTATTGTTCTGGAACGGTGGCTGTGACCATGACACTGGTTTGGGTTGTTCAGAGATGGGAGCTAGCAGACAGATACTTGGTCTGGTGATGAACGGATCTGCACCCGTGGTGTACATGCCCCGATATATTTATGTTGCCAAGCAGTGGGTCTGTGGTGCGGGACCAATGGGGAGCATGAGTGGAGTCATGCGCGCGCCCTGGTCGTTGTGTTCAGGCTCAATAATGCTTGACAACAGCAGAGCTGAACGTGTGTGCCTAGCCTGGGAAGTTCAGCTCCAGCAGCACCATGGGGAGACGGTGGCCCTGACACACTCCCCGCGACAGATGGTGAACAGGACATAGGCTGATGCCTGATGTTGAGGAGGGGGAAACCCTGCTTGGAAGCTGACTTGGGTGGTGAGAGTAGGACTAGCTACCCTACTTGCCACTTCTGCTGGATGAGGGGTTGCCCAAATCCGGGGGCAGTACGGCTAGAGTACCTAGGCATTTCGGGGGTTGCCCCACTTGCTGATGGTAATGCGAGCAGTCTGCGAGGCTCATACTTGCCCGGTATGAAGCGACTGCTGGGGTCTTGCGGACCAGAGGTGCTGTGACACCTACTGAAGGCAAGGGAGCGCGGGGTCCGGTAGTGCTCGGGCACTAGCCGATGGCGCTCAATTCGCGGGCTGGTGGTGCAAGGTGCATCAACCACAGGCGAGGATACACGCTTTGGAGAGACGTGTTGATGATGAGGCGGAAGGAGATGACGCCTGGGATTTTACACCGCGGGCCGGCAGTGCGTGGTGCATGCCGCAGGCGGGGTATGCTTGTTGTGGGCACTGGATGTGCTTAGATGCACGGGAATGTAGATGTGTCGAGGGTCTTCCGCAGCATGATGGTTTTATGAGCGAAGCACCTTGTGAGGATGGGTATGTGGGCATAGGATCAGTGTTGCATGATGCATGTGAATTATGCACACAGTTTTGAGTTGTCTCATTCAGTGATGGTCCTTGTTGCATATGATGTGGTGCTGTGAGCTGTGAGATGATCGTAAATAGTTTTGACATAGGCATCCAAACGTGCAAACGAGTGAATTGGCTGAAATCACCCAATTGATATGCATCAATATGTGACATTTCCTATAAGAGTGAGGCTATGTGAGCAGGTCTGAGTTTAACGGGAATATGGTGGGCAGTTTGCCCTAAACTTTTGTGGCCTGAGTAGATGGTGTGGTGTATATTTGGGGGCCGCGATGAATGTTATGTGGACAAAGCATGGATGCTGGTGAGAGCATGTCATTGGAGTTGGATGTCCTTGTGAGTGGTGTCTACTTTATGGGAGTGAGGGAATGTGTTCTGTGACCGTATGGCTTGTTGATAGTCAGTGTGAACTACTTGCAGTGTATGCCTTGGCGTTGGGGAGGCCGCAGGCAAGGGCATGGGCCAGGAAGGCCTTGGGCGTGTGTGCCGGTAATATCAAGCCTACTGGAATAATGTGGCACTGAAAAATCTGATTGCTGAACAGGTCTGAGTACCTGAGTTCTTGATTCATTTCTTGCTTCTCTCTTGATGGTCAGTGTGGTATTGACCCCACGGGTCCGTGTCAGCTCATGTTCGTTTTATTCGGGTACGTGGGAAGTCGGGTACTTTGGTCCAGGAAGGATCGTCTGGTGGGCAGTGGGCAAATGACTCACCTGGTTGACCTGGCAAAGCCGCAAAGGTGGCTGTGTGATTCCTAGTGCCTGGCGTAAAGTGATTGAGTGTTGATGAGGTCAGTGGCACAGATGGTCTTGGTGGACCAGTCTTGTATTCTCGCTTGCTTACATGACTTTCTAGCACATGCTGATAATATGAGCAGGGCATCAATGGGCGCCTGATAACGGGGTTGGCACTCCCCTAGTACATAATGTTCTGGCTCGTATTATTTTGTGTGGTGTGTGCAGATGATCTGTGCAATGTTGAAGCTGAGTATGCTGATGTGTGGTGGTGGCAGATCCATGTTGGATAATTGTCAATGCGTATGCATATATGATTTCTGGCCTGCGCTGGTTGTCTCCTTGATACATTTAGTGATGTGTAGTTGACAAGTGATACCGTTATAGCCAAGTGATGTTGATTTTGGTTATCTTGGTTGTCTCATTGATTCTCGCTTATTGTCTTTGTTTGGTATGCATGGTTGTGACCAACAGTGTTTATTTGTGGGTCTTGGTTTTGCTTGAGGAGTTAATGGTGTGTCATGTGACAGTTACATAGTGTTATGTCTAAGAGGTGATGACGAGTAGTTGTTGTGAAATGGCATCAGTTGTGGGTGCGGACAGGCTAAGTGTGGTTCTGATTGAAAATCACATGGGGATGTGACTGCTCGGGAAAAATGGGCTGGTGTTGTCTTTTATGGCTCGCAGTCACATTGGTGGGTAACCTATAACAACCTGTGTTGATTGGTGCATTAACCAACTGGTGGTAATTCATACAAGTTTGTGTTCACCCATCTTGTCTGTGTTGATTGGTGTTGGTATTTGATGAGCTGATGTGGGCTATGTGTTGATATGGTATTGTGACTAATCGAGTGGGCGGAAGTCTGTCAGTGATCGGAAGTTGAGTACTTTCGGCTGTGGCCGATGTGTGTGGCGCCGCGCCGGTACTTGTGCAGTTTTACTACTTCCGGTGGTATCGCTCTATTTCTGGGTACTTTGTGGCGTCGCGTTGATAGCTTCAGTTCGCGGTATGTGTGTCTTGTGGTTGAGCTGATGCGTTGCGGTGATGATCCACAAAGGCAGCCGTCATTACATTTTTGGGGCGCAATCACCATGTGAGCGCGCGCACCTACGGGCCTAATTAGGGCTGCGGGCTATGGATCTGAGCACAATACCCACTACCATCATCTTCGAGGATCTTCGCCAACTCCTTAAGCTTGTAATTGATGCTTTATTTAACATGCCCGTCGTAGTCAAGCACGGGAATGTCGGGGCGGTGGTAATGGGTGCATGAGTATATAGAGGGCGGCCCCATCCGCGTCCTCGCACTTGATGGTGGAGTGGGGAAAGACCGACCGAACCATATGGCACACACCACCCATCCGCGGAGGAGAGCGGTATGGAGATCGATAGAGGAACCAGTTCTGGTTCTGCTGGCCACCCATGCACGCGATGTAGTGCGTCCCATGCACTTATCATATATTAAAAAATGAATGATGCAATATAATGGGCATGATGCAGACGATGTTTGTAACTTCCGTGCAACTATTTTCTAATGAGATTGATCAGCCTAGTACTCCGTGGCATGCACATGCGCATGACACGCAAGTACGTACTTATTAACTTACTTAGAACTTATTGCCGGCCCGGCCCTGACTGCATTGAATTGAATTGAATTGAATTGTATAACATAACTCCGTTAAGGGAGTATATGTAGCACATAGCCCAGAGAAGGCGGGGCATATGGCCTATCATACATTCTAAGCTACTTCCTGCAAGGGTGGGAATGTATGTAAACGACCCTTGCTCTAGGTGCACCAGGGCACTTGCAGCCCCACTGTGAACTTCAAGCTATGCCCAGCTAAGGGGGAGCCTGTCATGGGGGGGAAGATCAGCATAGCTATACAGAAGCTAGGGCATGCATGGCATCTCAGCAGGGAGTTACTCCCTGCATGCATGGGCACGGCATATAATAAAATAAAGCTAGGCATCATCTGGAGAGGTGCTCATCATAGGCACACATGTACATGACTAAAGAGGCTAGGCCTCAGCTGGTATAGTGCCTGTAGTAGGCGGGCATGTACAAGGCCACTGTCTAACTATTCTACACTACTACTGCTGCTTGATTCCCCTAGGCTGGGGCTTCTGGAGTCGCTGGGGCCGCGGTGGTCGAAGGGGTCGCGTGCCAGGGCTTGTGGCCGACGTAGATGGCCGCCCCCTTCCAGTACACTGGCTGGCCCGCCTTGGTCTGCCGGAGCTGGAGGTAGGTCGGCCATAGCTCCCGTCGCCGTTGTTCGGCTGCGCCAGGGTCAAGTCGTCGTCAATGGTGAAGGGAGTCTTCTCGAGCCGCTTGCGGCGTCTGAGAAACGAAATCTTGTCCGCTGGGCTCTCAAAGATGAGAAGAAGCGGAGGCGCCCCTGCCTTACCCCGCGCGCGGGGGAGGCGGTGGGCGGTCAGCTTAATCTCACCAAGGAGGCCCATGCGTGCAAGGATTTTGCTCTCAAACGCACGTGCAAGCTTCTCGGAATTCTCACCTTCCTCCATGGCGAAGTTCTTGACGATGACGTTGAGGCTGCGCTTGGCGAGCTCGGCCTCCTCGCGGAGGTCAAGCGTCTGCCGTTGGAGCTGGGCTGCGACGGCGGAGGTGGTGGAGGTGGTATGTTCGCCCAGGTCGTGATGGGAGGAGCATCGCCGGGCAGGCCAGCAGGGGCTGGCTTGGCGGCAATGTCCTTCACCCCCTGGCCGGGCGGTGAGGCCTGCGGTGTTCTGCAGGACCTCGATAGCGATGGCATTGTCGCTGGTCGATGTCGCGGAGCTCGGCGGTGATGGAGTCGGTGGAGGCGGAGGGGGGGGTGGGGGTGGAGGCGAGGAGGGTGGCGGTGGCGGTGGGGATGGTGGGGAGCTCAGCAGCCAGCGTGCGCCCCACAGCTGCCACATCTGCAGCAAGCAAGGGGCGTCACGTGCTGTGAGAGGGCGTCGTGGAGGTGGCGGAGGAAGGTGGATTCGGTAATGGGGGCGGGTTGCAGGAGGTCCGCGGCCGAGCGCTTATAGTGAGGGTACACTAAAGAGAGCTGCGAGCTGAAGGCGGGGGCGAGACCAGCCGGCCATGTTGGCCGAAGAAGGGACGTCAGATACGCGGTCGGAAAACTTGCCGTCAGCTCCATTAAGTAATTGCGGAAAAGGTGGGTTCTGGAATGGAATTGCTCGCACAGGGCCAGCAATGAGGCGTGGGACCCGTAAAACACGAGCTCCAGTATTTTGATGGATGGCCTGACTGCATGGCCTGCTATAAAATATAGCCTGCATGCACGGGGCGGGGCATGGACATTTGCGCCACTCTGCAGTGCGCTGTGCAGCTGAGCAAGAGCCGGTGATCGAAGGTATGCAGCCTGGGTCTGGCCATGCAATCAATGCATGCAACGGCATCAATCGATCCATGCATGCAGGATGATTTGCGACCAGGTTGTGAAATACGTCGGTACGTCAAATACGTCGGCCTCCAAAATACGGGTATAATATACTTAGACCCCGGCAGAATACGTCGGCTTGAATACGGCAAAATACGACAGTGTGCAATTCGGCCTTTAGAGCATGGTTATGAATGGGCCTTTTGGGTTTGAGGCTTTAGAGTATAGTTATGCAATATGGTTACCACTCATGGCAAGGTGCAGTCAAGTCAGAACACTGACAACCATTACCATGCATGAATGAGACAACGAGCTATCAAATCTGATCATCCTATATCAAAATGGGTCATGAATGAATAACTAATTGCCTTGTCTTTTGCTTCTGAAGAAGTTTGCCTGCCAGCAGCCACCGACTGGGAGCATGCAGTGATCAGCCCTTTGTACTGACTCAGGCCGGAAATCATCGCCTTGAAAGAGCGGCTCTGAGCCGCGTGAAAGGAAATTGCGTTCTCAACAAAGAAGTTGGCCACCAGGAGCTGGCACTCCTCTTCGTTTGTGGGGTTCACAAACCTCGTGATTGTCTGCTGGCGAGGATCACGTGCAATGGCCGACCCCGAAGCAAGGCCCTGCATGGCTGCTCTCCGCCACTGCCCTGAAGCTCAGGTGCCGCTGCTTCTTCGCCTTCAGCCCGGCCTTCTTGCCCACAACTCCTGGAATTCTAGCTTCCGTTTCTGCCCAATCTTTGCGTCAGGGCAGGCGTCTATGCCCCATGCCCTGCGATGCTCGCAAAATGTGCGCGCATCCTGGTCGCACTGATCTGCTTGCCATCGCCACTGGTAAAATTGTGGCCGCAAAATGAGCAGCAAAACTTGACCTGCGAAACCGTATTCCCCAGAGCATCCTTCACTGTGACAGTCTTTTTTTCTACAAATTTATGCTCCGGCACTTTGTGTGGCATGGCTGCAAAAACACGTTTGACAACTAGCACAAAATCCGATGGCACACCGCCATGCAATATTCATCATACAGGCTATATTACGTGCCACACGTTCCCAACACAGCTGGCATTTTCATCTTCAATGCTGGCACTCTCTCCGTGTTTGGAAATTTCAGTTAGCTTGCCAACTGCCAAGTCATTATGTCAGTCAGTCAGTAAGGTTATTCTTGCACAATTGTCATTATGAGCTGGAGTGACTGGACTCAGGACTGACGAAAAGCCTAGTTCGTAGTAATCGAGCCTAGTTTGCATAGTAGAAGATCTTGGGGGAGGTAGGCGCCGCGCCACGTTCCGGCTGGCCTCGCGCCAAGCACTGCCCCGGCTCGAACCTCGAAAATTGCCCAAGTCCAAGTCACGTATTCGGGACCAAATACGCGTATAATACGTCGGGGCCCAAAAACCGCGTATTGCCGTATTTATTTTGACAATACGCACGTATTTCACAACCTGGATTTGCGAGCTGTTTAGTTCTGAATTACGCACACATGGAGAAAACGGAGACGAGCCACGAGCCACGAGCCACGAGGTAGCCATGGCTGATGGCGGAGCTCATAACTTTCACGTTTGAGCACCGAATTTAGCCGTGAATATCACTATCGCTTCGTCTTTCTAAGACGCACATGCTGGTATAATTTTCCGAATCTAAAACGCAATATATGACGAGCAAACGCCCGTCGACGCAACGCAGTTTGGAGGATGCGCTCGCCTTTGACAATGCGGCAGCTGAGGCTGCCGCTTCGCCAGATCCGGCAGGCAGCGGTGACACTAGTCGTGCACTGGTGGTCTCCCAGAAACCTCCCGGCCTCAATGCCTCGCCATCGGCATCGCCTGACCCTAAAAGCGCCCGCTCAGCCGACAAAACAGGAGGGTCTTCACGCCCCTCGGAACCGCACTTTCGGTTCACACCTTTCCAGGTCGATGATCACGACTGGACCAACATGTCTCCGACCGATGCTCTGGACTGCATCTTCTACGGGGACTACGCCTCGCTTTACGACCTGTGCATCCATCTCCACGCCACCGGACGCCTCCTCGTCCCAGACAGCCGTCGCTGGCACAACGTCAGCATGGTTTTCGGCTCCCCCCGCCCCGTCCTCCAGCATACCATCCTCAACTCCCTTCTCCAGCGCTCTGATGGCGAGATCTGGGCTCCATCCATCTCCGCCCCCACCCTCCGTTCCATCCTCATGGAAGCCTTCCAGCAGCACGTGACCCCCCTTGCTGCTGACGTCGCAGCAATGGGTGGCCCGCTGGCTGCTGAACTTCCTCACCTCACCGCCACCTCCACTGCCATTTCCGCCTCCACTGCCGACATCAAAGCCCAGCTCCTCGACCTCGACCAACGCCTTCAAGCCACCGCCACCGCCCTTGAGAGCTTGCATGACACCGCCGGCCTCACCGCCCAGGCGGTGAAGGACATCGCCGCCCAGCCGGCGCCTGCTGGCCTGGCCGGCGATGCTCCCTCCACCTGGGCGGACTTGCACCCCAGCAGCACACCACCTCCACCACCTCCACCATCACGGCACAACTCAAGCAACAAGCCCTCGACCTTCGCGAGGAAGCCGACATCGCCCGGCGCAGCCACAATGTCATCGTCAAGCACTTCGACCAGCCGGCAGGTGAGACCTCCACGAGCCTTCTTGAGGCATTTAAGCGCGACATTTTTGCCCCCATGCTACTCACTGGTGAGCTGGACATGTCGCTGTCCGCCTCCCCCGCGAGCGGGGGAAAGCTGGCCCGGCACCTGTGCTCCTCACCTTTAAGTACATGGCGGACAAGCTGTCGTTCCTTAAATGCCGCAAGAAGCTCTCGAGGACTCGCTTCACGCTGGACGACGACTTGACCCTGGCCCAGCAACAGCGGCGACGCGAGCTATGGCCGACCTACCTTCAGCTCCGGCAGAGCGCAAGGGGGAAGCCGGTATACTGGAGGGGGGCGGTCATCCACATTGACCACAAGCCCTGGCAGGCCCCCCCTGCCACCTCAGACTAGGGAATATATACCAGTAGTGTAGATTAGTCAGGCTTAGCCTAGCATGCATGTGGCCCACGCGCATGTGCGCCCATAATGGCCCCCATGGATGATGCCTTCAGAATTTAGCCACGCCCTGCCTATAATGGGACCCCCATGGATGTCGCATTAAGAATTTAGCCATGCTATGCCTACGCAGAGAGATGCTCTCTGTCGAGAAGCCATGCCCTAGCTCTTGTATAGCCATGATGATCTTCCCCCACATGACATACTCCCCCTTAGCTGGGCATAGTGTGAAGATCATGAGGGTGCAGGTGCCCTGGTGCACCTAGAGCAAGGGTAGCTTACATTCCCACCCTTGCAGGAAGTAGCCCAGAATGTAGCCATATGCCCCTTCTCAGGGATATGTGCTACATGTACTCCCAACGGAGTTATTCTGATCAGACACTCCGCAAAGGTGAAAACCATTTGCGTTCAGTGCCGGGCCGCGGAAAACGCGGAAAAACTCGATCTGCAAATGAATCCGACCGGAATCGAACTGGGGACCTCTCGCACCAATTTTGCTGACTATAGGACGGACGTCTCCGGTTACCATGGCATCGCCAACTTACACCTACAGTCATCCGCAAAAGTTCTCCTGTCCGGGGAGTGATGCAAGCCTTTCGGATTTGGTACTAGATAAATCACTCGAGATCTGTGTGTAGGAGTACTACACACGTGTCTGCACGCGAGACTTGTTCAGTCTCGCACCGTGAGACGGGCTGAACACGGCTGAATCCTTCTTTGAGTAGAAGGGGGCGTAGTCGGTACTATCGAAATTTAAATCAGCCAAGCGTATATTCTGATCAGATACTCCGCAAAGGTGAAAACCATTTGCGTTCAGTGCCGGGCCGCGGAAAACGCGGAAAAACGCGATCTGCAAATGAATCCGACCGGAATCGAACTGGGGACCTCTCGCACCAATTTTGCTGACTATAGGACGGACGTCTCCGGTTACCATGGCATCGCCAACTTACACCTACAGTCATCCGCAAAAGTTCTCCTGTCCGGGGAGTGATGCAAGCCTTTCGGATTTGGTACTAGATAAATCACTCGAGATCTGTGTGTAGGAGTACTACACACGCGTCTGAGTTATGTTTCTAATTAATTAATTAATTAATGGAGAAAACACAACCATTGATCAAAACCACCTAGTAGGTAAGGAGCCCTACACGTGATTGATTCACAACATTGGGGCAACCACCCCAATTTGATAACCATAAGTGTTGTATTTATTACTAGCTCGCAGACACTAAGTAACTTGTGTTTAAGGCCTACGTGATGGGCCCAGATAGCCATTCCTTCAAACTTTTGTGTAATTATTTTTTCTAGTGAGATTAGCATAGTACTCCGTGGCATGCCTTTGCGCATGACACGCAAGTACTTGCTTACTTACTTAGATAGCCATGTGCGTGGAATCCGGCCAGAGGCATTTCTTCACATTGGAACTGGCGTGGAGGGTGCTCATGCTCAGATGTTTGGCTAGCCTGATGTCATTTATACATGCTTTGCAACAATCCAATCACGTTGCCACCGGCGTTGAAGGCACAGGGCCGCCTGATGACGGCTTTGGAAGCTCCCACTTCAGGACAGGCCACTCCTTGGCCTTGGCCAGGGCGGCTAGTCGGCCATCGGGGCGAACGGGGACGGGATTTCCTACCTGCAGGGTTCCAACGACATACCCCATGGCAACTAGTATAAATCATCAATCAATGGAAACCATCTGTCAAGCAGCCCATGAGCCAGGCTTGCAGCCTGTATCATGCACATACCAAGCATGAGGATGACTGGCGTCAGCATGCAAACTGTGAACGATCTGTCTGCCTTCCAGAATGTACAAAGCAGGTGCATGGCCCCGCCCTCCCTCCATTCCCCCAGCCCCCCTCGGCCCCACCCCCTATTCACATATCTACTATGTAGTTAAGACAACCAGCACAATTAGTTGCTAGACTCTCCCAGTGAGCAGTTTGATGGAACGTGTGGCCTGCCTTTCAGCAAAGACATGATAAAAGTCGGTGGCCCCTGCCCCCTTCTTGCTGTGCATCAACCAAGGATCAAAAGTTACCTACTCAAGAAGTTTGTCCCCCGTGACTCTCCCAACGGAGGCGTGTGAATGGATGAATGAATGGATGGATGGAGGGATGGACGGACGGACGGATGGATGGATGGATGGATGGATGGATGGATGGATGGATGGATGGATGGATGGATGGATGGATGGATGGATGAATGAATGAACGATTGAACAAACGAACAAACAAACCAGCAGGTAAACATTGTGAATATCTCTGCCATTGCTCATCCAGTGAATCTTGCTTACTACTACCAACTGTGGGTAGTCGAGGATCACCTTACCCTGTATTTTATATACGTAATGAATAAATGCAAGAAACTACTAGTAGTGCTCTTGTGGCATACTACAGCACAGCTGATAGCCACGGCTATCATATTCATGGCCCCCTAGTGTATCTCTCTCATACTACAGTCTAACTCATGTGTCAAAGCATGCTGCTGGCTGTGTGGCCCCCTCCCCTCCCCTCCCTCTAAGCAAGCATGCTCGCATGCAAAGCGAGCAAGCCCGCGGGCGCGCACGCACACACACAATACATGCACACACAAATAGGAACTAGACAGTTTGAGGGTTAAACTCATTGAAGCTCCAACCTAACTCCTCGTAGTTAAGAAGTGCTATTCATCTTCTGCCAGCCAAATCATTTCAACAGGTGCTACATAAATTCTGCCAACGCAATGCCACCAGCATCCGCAGCTCCGCATAGCACGAACATTACGATGTCAAAGATTACCCCGTCCGCAGAAGCAAAGCACAAACATTAGGATGTTATGCTGAACTGAATGTAGAAGTATAATGATACTGGTAGATCCATACTAGGCAAAGCATATTAGTTATAAAAAAAAAGGGAAAATACTATATACTACTATATAAACTGAGAATGATGAGAGTGACGGCAAATAGACAAGCTACAAAATTAACACAATCAAGGGCTAAGGCGCAAGACAGGAACAGGCAGATAGCGATCCCTAGCAATACAACACTAAACAACACAATACAATACGACACGACACGACACGACACGATACGATACGATACGATACGATACGATACGATACGATACGATACGATACGATACGATACGATACGATACGATACGATACGATACGATACGACACGACACGACACGACACGACACGACACGACACGGCACGGCACGGCACGGCACGGCACGGCACGGCACGGCACGGCACGGCACGGCACGGCACGGCACGGCACGGCACGGCACGGCACGGCACGGCACGGCACGGCACGGCACGGCACGGCACGGCACGGCACGGCACGGCACGGCACGGCACGGCACGGCACGGCACGGCACGGCACGGCACGGCACGGCACGGCACGGCACGGCACGGCACGGCACGGCACGGCACGGCACGGCACGGCACGGCACGGCACGGCACGGCACGGCACGGCACGGCACGGCACGGCACGGCACGGCACGGCACGGCACGGCAAGGCACGGCACGGCACGGCACGGCACGGCACGGCACGGCACGGCACGGCACGGCACGGCACGGCACGGCACGGCACGGCACGGCACGGCACGACACGCCACGCCACGATATGACACGACACGACACGACACGACACGACACGACACGACACGACACGACACGACACGACACGACACGACACGACACGACACGACACGACACGACACGACACGACACGACACGACACGACACGACACGACACGACACGACACGACACGACACGACACGACACGACACGACACGACACGACACGACACGACACGACACGACACGACACGACACGACACGACACGACACGACACGACACGACACGACACGACACGACACGACACGACACGACACGACACGATACGATACGATACGATACGATACGACACGACACGACACGACACGACACGACACGACACGACACGACAGGACACGACACGATACGATACGATACGACACGACACGACACGACACGACACGACACGACACGACACGACACGACACGATACGAGACGACACGAGACGAGACGACACGATACGATACGATACGATACGATACGATACGATACGATACGATACGATACGATACGATACGATACGATACGATACGATACGATACGATACGATACGATACGACACGACACGACACGACACGACACGACACGACACGACACGACACGACACGACACGACACGATACGATACGATACGATACGAGACGACACGACACGACACGACACGACACGACACGACACGACACGACACGACACGATACGATACGATACGATACGATACGATACGATACGATACGATACGATACGATACGATACGATACGATACGATACGATACGATACGATACGATACGATACGACACGACACGACACGACACGATACGACACGATACGATACGATACGATACGATACGATACGATACGATACGATACGATACGATACGATACGATACGATACGACACGATACGATACGATACGACACGATACGACACGATACGACACGACACCATACGATACGACACGATACGACACGATACGATACGATACGATACGATCCGATACGATACCATATGATACAATACAATACAATACAATACAATACAATACAATACAATACAATACAATACAATACAATACCATACGATACGACACGACACGACACGATACGATACGACACGACACGAGACGAGACGATACGATACGAGACGATACGATACGATACGACACGATACGATATGATACGATATGATACGACACGACACGACACGACACGACACGACACGACACGACACGACACGACACGACACGACACGACACGACACGACACGACACGACACGACACGACACGACACGACACGACACGACACGACACGACACGACACGACACGACACGACACGACACGACACGACACGACACGACACGACACGACACGACACGACACGACACGACACGACACGACACGACACGACACGACACGACACGACACGACACGACACGACACGACACGACACGACACGACACGACACGACACGACACGACACGACACGACACGACACGACACGACACGACACGACACGACACGACACGACACGACACGACACGACACGACACGACACGACACGACACGACACGACACGACACGACACGACACGACACGACACGACACGACACGACACGACACGACACGACACGACACGACACGACACGACACGACACGATACGATACGATACGATACGATACGACACGACACGACACGACACGACACGACACGACACGACACGACACGACACGATACGATACGATACGACACGACACGACACGACACGACACGACACGACACGACACGACACGATACGAGACGACACGAGACGACACGACACGATACGATACGATACGATACGATACGATACGATACGATACGATACGATACGATACGATACGATACGATACGATACGATACGATACGATACGATACGATACGATACGATACGATACGATACGATACGATACGATACGACACGACACGACACGACACGACACGACACGACACGACACGACACGACACGACACGACACGATACGATACGATACGATACGAGACGACACGACACGACACGACACGACACGACACGACACGACACGACACGACACGACACGATACGATACGATACGATACGATACGATACGATACGATACGATACGATACGATACGATACGATACGATACGATACGATACGATACGATACGATACGACACGACACGACACGACACGACACGACACGATACGATACGATACGATACGATACGATACGATACGATACGATACGATACGATACGATACGATACGATACGATACGACACGATACGATACGATACGACACGATACGACACGATACGACACGACACCATACGATACGACACGATACGACACGATACGATACGATACGATACGATCCGATACGATACCATATGATACAATACAATACAATACAATACAATACAATACAATACCATACGATACGACACGACACGACACGATACGATACGACACGACACGACACGAGACGAGACGATACGAGACGATACGATACGATACGACACGATACGATATGATACGATATGATACGACACGACACGACACGACACGACACGACACGACACGACACGACACGACACGACACGACACGACACGACACGACACGACACGACACGACACGACACGACACGACACGACACGACACGACACGACACGACACGACACGACACGACACGACACGACACGACACGACACGACACGACACGACACGACACGACACGACACGACACGACACGACACGACACGACACGACACGACACGACACGACACGACACGACACGACACGACACGACACGACACGACACGACACGACACGACACGACACGACACGACACGACACGACACGACACGACACGACACGACACGACACGACACGACACGACACGACACGACACGACACGACACGACACGACACGACACGACACGACACGACACGACACGACACGACACGACACGACACGACACGACACGACACGACACGACACGACACGACACGACACGACACGACACGACACGACACGACACGACACGACACGACACGACACGACACGACACGACACGACACGACACGACACGACACGACACGACACGACACGACACGACACGACACGACACGACACGACACGACACGACACGACACGACACGACACGACACGACACGACACGACACGACACGACACGACACGACACGACACGACACGACACGACACGAGACGACACGATACGATACGACACGATACGACACGATACGACACGATACGATACGATACGATACGACACGACACGACACGACACGATACGACAGGATACGATACGATACGATACGATACGATACGATACGATACGATACGACACGATACGATACGATACGATACGATACGATACGATACGATACGATACGATACGACACGACACGACACAATACGACACGACACGATACGATACGATACGATACGATACGACACGACACGATACGATACGATACGATACGATACGATACGATACGATACGATACGATACGATACGATACGATACGATACGATACGATACGATACGATACGATACGATACGATACGATACGATACGATACGATACGATACGATACGATACGATACGATACGATACGACACTACACGATACGACAGGATACGATACGATACGATACGACACGATACGATACGATACGATACGATACGATACGATACGATACGATACGATACGATACGATACGATACGATACGATACGATACGATACGATACGATACGATACGATACGATACGATACGATACGATACGATACGATACGATACGATACGATACGATACGATACGATACGATACGATACGATACGATACGATACGATACGATACGATACGATACGATACGACACGACACGACACGATACGACACGACACGACACGACACGATACGATACGACACGACACGACACGATACGATACGATACGATACGATACGATACGATACGATACGATACGATACGATACGATACGATACGATACGATACGATACGATACGATACGATACGATACGATACGATACGATACGATACGATACGATACGATACGATACGATACGATACGATACGATACGATACGATACGATACGATACGATACGACACGACACGACACGAGACGGTACGATACGATACGATACGATACGATACGATACGATACGATACGATACGATACGATACGATACGATACGATACGATACGATACGATACGATACGATACGATACGATACGATACGATACGATACGATACGATACGATACGATACGATACGATACGATACGATACGATACGACACGACACGACACGATACGATACGATACGATACAATACGATACGATACGATACGATAGGATACGATACGATACGATACGATACGATACGATACGATACGATACGATACGATACGATACGATACGATACGATACGATACGATACGATACGATACGACACGACACGACACGACACGACACGACACGATACGACAGGATACGATACGATACGATACGATACGACACGATACGATACGATACGATACGACACGACACGACACGACACGACACGACACGACACGACACGACAGGATACGATACGATACGAGACGATACGACACGATACGATACGATACGATACGATACGATACGATACGATACGATACGATACGATACGATACGATACGATACGATACGATACGATACGATACGATACGATACGATACGATACGATACGATACGATACGATACGATACGATACGATACGATACGATACGATACGATACGATACGACACGACACGACACGACACGACACGAAACGACACGACACGACACGATACGATACGATACCATACGATACGATACGACACGATACGACACGACACGATACGATACGACACGACACGACACGACACGACACGACACGACACGACACGACACGACACGATACGATACGATACGATACGATACGATACGATACGATACGATACGATACGATACGATACGATACGATACGATACGATACGATACGATACGATACGATACGATACGATACGATACGATACGATACGATACGATACGATACGATACGATACGATACGATACGATACGATACGACACGATACGACACGATACGACACGATAGGATACGATACGATACGATACGATACGATACGATACGATACGATACGATACGATACGATACGATACGATACGATACGATACGATACGATACGATACGATACGATACGATACGATACGATACGATACGATACGATACGATACGATACGATACGATACGATACGATACGATACGATACGATACGATACGATACGATACGATACGATACGATACGATACGATACGATACGATACGATACGATACGATACGATACGATACGATACGATACGATACGATACGATACGAGACAATACGATTCGATACGACACGACACGACACGATACGATACGACACGATACGATACGATACGATACGATACGACACGACACGATACGATACGATACGATCGATACGATACGATACGATACGATACGATACGATACGATACGATACGATACGATACGATACGATACGATACGATACGATACGATACGATACGATACGATACGATACGATACGATACGATACGATACGATACGATACGATACGATACGACATGATACGATACGATACGATACGATACGATACGACACGATACGACACGACACGACACGACACGACACGACACGACACGACACGATACGATACGACACGACACGACACGACACGACACGACACGACACGACACGACACGACACGACACGACACGACACGACACGACACGACACGACACGACACGACACGACACGACACGACACGACACGACACGACACGACACGACACGACACGACACGACACGACACGACACGACACGACACGACACGACACGACACGACACGACACGACACGATACGATACGATACGATACGATACGATACGACACGACACGATACGATACGATACGATACGATACGATACGATACGACATGATACGATACGATACGATACGATACGATACGACACGATACGACACGACACGACACGACACGACACGACACGACACGACACGATACGATACGATACGACACGACACGACACGACACGACACGACACGACACGACACGACACGACACGACACGACACGACACGACACGACACGACACGACACGACACGACACGACACGACACGACACGACACGACACGACACGACACGACACGACACGACACGACACGACACGACACGACACGACACGACACGACACGACACGACACGACACGACACGACACGACACGACACGACACGACACGACACGACACGACACGACACGATACGATACGATACGATACGATACGATACGACACGACACGACACGATACGATACGATACGATACGATACGATACGACACGACACGACACGACACGATACGATACGATACGATACGATACGATACGACACGACACGACACGATACGATACGACACGATACGACACGATACGATACGATACGACACGACACGATACGATACGATACGATCGATACGATACGATACGATACGATACGATACGATACGATACGATACGATACGATACGATACGATACGATACGATACGATACGATACGATACGATACGATACGATACGATACGATTCGACACGATACGACACGATACGACACGATACGACACGATACGATTCGACACGACACGACACGACACGATACGATACGACACGATACGACACGATACGATACGATACGATACGATACGATACGATACGATACGATACGACACGATACGACACGATACGACACGATACGACACGACACGACACGAGACGAGACGATACGATACGATACGATACGATACGATACGATACGACACGACACGACACGACACGACACGACACGACACGACACGACACGACACGACACGACACGACACGACACGACACGACACGACACGACACGACACGACACGACACGACACGACACGACACGACACGACACGACACGACACGACACGACACGACACGACACGACACGACACGACACGACACGACACGACACGACACGACACGACACGACACGACACGACACGACACGACACGACACGACACGACACGACACGACACGACACGACACGACACGACACGACACGACACGACACGACACGACACGACACGACACGACACGACACGACACGACACGACACGACACGACACGACACGACACGACACGACACGACACGACACGACACGACACGACACGACACGACACGACACGACACGACACGACACGACACGACACGACACGACACGACACGACACGACACGACACGACACGACACGACACGATACGATACGATACGATACGATACGATACGATACGATACGATACGATACGATACGATACGATACGATTCGATACGACACGACACGACACGACACGATACGATACGATACGATACGATACGATTCGATACGACACGACACGACACGATACGATACGACACGATACGACACGACACGACACGATACGACACGACACGATACGATACGATACGATAGATACGATACGATACGATACGATACGATACGATACGATACGATACGATACGATACGATACGATACGATACGATACGATACGATACGATACGATACGATACGATACGATACGATTCGATACGACACGACACGACACGACACGACACGAGACGAGACGATACGATTCGATACGACACGACACGACACGATACGATACGACACGATACGACACGATACGATACGATACGATACGATACGATACGACACGATACGACACGATACGACACGATACGATACGATACGATACGATACGATACGATACGATACGATACGATACGATACGACACGATACGACACGATACGACACGACACGACACGACACGACACGATACGACACGACACGACACGACACGACACGACACGACACGACACGACACGACACGACACGACACGACACGACACGACACGACACGACACGACACGACACGACACGACACGACACGACACGACACGACACGACACGACACGACACGACACGACACGACACGACACGACACGACACGACACGACACGACACGACACGACACGACACGACACGACACGACACGACACGACACGACACGACACGACACGACACGACACGACACGACACGACACGATACGATACGATACGATACGATACGATACGATACGATACGATACGATACGATACGATACGATACGATACGACACGACACGACACGACACGACACGATACGACACGATACGATACGATACGATACGATACGATACGATACGATACGATACGATACGATACGATACGATACGATACGATACGATACGATACGATACGATACGATACGATACGATACGATACGATACGATACGATACGATACGATACGATACGATACGATACGATATGACATGATACGACACGATACGACACGATACGATACGATACGATACGATACGATACGATACGATACGATACGATACGATACGATACGATACGATACGATACGATACGATACGATACGATACGATACGATACGATACGATACGATACGATACGATACGATACGATACGATACGATACGATACGATACGATACGACACGACACGATGCGATACATACCAGGGAGATAGGCAGCAGAGTCAAGGCGCAAGACGGGAGCGGGCGCCTAGCAATCCCAAGCCAATACAACAAACAACGTCAGGTAGGCAACAGCGCTGTCGGCCCGCCAGAGGGCCCTGGGTACATCTGGGTACAGTGTACAAACTACGCTGCCGAGTGCCCCTAAGCCTTACCGCTTCCAGCATCTGCTGGTCCGCGATGCTGTCGGCGAATGCGTAGCATTGTGCCAGGTCGACGCCGTGGCTTGCCGCGTATTCTCTCATCCGCACCGCCTTCTCCTCCCCAGCAAGCGCATTGCCCCTCATCTTGCCCGTGAACCTGCGCAACACCAGGAAGGCATGGTGGAACACACAGGCCATGCGTCCACGAATGGTTGTCTCACTTACTAATCGTTGTCTCACTTACTAATGGTTGTCTCACTTACTAATGGCTGTCTCACTTACTAATGGTTGTCTCACTTGCTAATGGTTGTCTCACTTACTAATGGCTGTCTCACTTACCAATGGTTGTTTCACTTACTAATGGTTGTTTCACTTACTAATGGTTGTCTCACTTACTAATGGCTGTCTCACTTACTAATGGTTTTCTCACTTACTAATGGTTGTCTCACTTGCTGTCTCACTTACTAATGGTTGTCTCACTTACTAATGGTTGTCTCACTTACTAATGGTTGTCTCACTTACTAATGGTTGTTTCACTTACTAATGGTTGTCTCACTTACTAATACATTTCTTGTTTTTGGTCCATTGGAGTTCCTTCCCACCAAGAGAAACATTTATTTTACATTTTTGTGTGCTAGGCTTTATACGGACAGCCTATACCACACCTTCAAACTCAGTGCACATCATTATCAAGTTGGTTATTGTAGCACCATGCTGGGGGCCCAGCATACTCGAACACAAGGTGTTGCCCCTCTTAGCAGCGTGGGTGGGTGGGTGGGAGCTGAAAAGAGGCCTCCCTACGTCCCCTACACCACTCTAAGTACCGACTATCATTCACATTGCGCCACGCAGGCCTGCCGGCTGGCGCAGGTACAAGGTGTACTGACTGCCAATCACAGTTGCGCCACGCCTGGCGGCTGGCGCAGGTAACAAGGTCTAGTGACGTACGTTAGAAGCTACCTAGGCCTGCACTCCGGAACCACACTCAGCCTAGGCACAAAAAGGGCCGGCCGGTGCAGTACCCTCGTGACAAGCGCTAGTCTTACGCTACCTACGGCAGGTCGGTCCCCTTTGAGCCCGTCCACGCGTCATATATAAAATGAGCGAAGCTCAGCAAATACATTTCTTGTTTTTGGTCCATTGGAGTTCCTTCCCACCAAGAGAAACATTTATTTTACATTTTTGTGTGCTAGGCTTTATACGGACAGCCTATACCACACCTTCAAACTCAGTGCACATCATTATCAAGTTGGTTATTGTAGCACCATGCTGGGGGCCCAGCATACTCGAACACAAGGTGTTGCCCCCACACCTCCTTCCTGGCCACCAAGGCTGTCGCCAACCTTGGTGCCGATTTTCTTTCCGCCCATGGCCCCCCTCCTGCACGCTGCCACGGCTGTACTGCCGCCCCCGTGTGGCCGCTACGGTTTCCCGGCGGACGCAGGGCGGCACCCATGTCGTTCCCCCCGTTAGGGGGGCGGTTTCCAGCGGCTGCTCATTAGGCCTTACGCCCCCGGACCGTCTCTCACAAGCCCAGGACCCATCACCAGCCCCACCCCCGAGGCTGGGATTTCCCGGCATTGAAACCTTTGTGGCGATAGGCCCTCTACCCTACCAAGGCCTTGGCTTGGAAACTGCTTAGCCAAGGCCCTGACCAGGGCTTGTGTTGTTGTAGGAAATTTTTTATGGCATAGATATGCCCCCCTGGCTGAACCGAACTCTTTATCGCTTTTCCTATAATGCATCATACAGGATAAAAACAAGGCGATAAAACAGCAAGAATTTCAGCCCCGCCAGGCGAACATTCTTTGCTGAAAAACTGGGCAATGATGAAGAGCGCGCTCCTCCCACCAAGATTCGCTCCAGCCCCGCATCCTCCCCGAAACTCCCGTCTGGCCACAGGCCGAAAGATCGGGTCCGCTGTCAGGCTCCTGGCAGTTATGGGCTACCCTGGCACCCCGCGCTAGCCATCTCCACGTTTAAGGCAGATTCGCCTCCACCTGTGATTCTTTCCACCGTAGCCGCTGGCCCTGGCCTGTATGGCTCCTTCCCTGACGTTGTCCGACTAAAATCGCAGCTTCCCCAGTGTCAGGAAGCCGCTTGCCGCACCCAGGGGTAGAGGGGAATCGTCAGTGGGCCCAGCGCCGGAAATCACACCATTTTACTCAAAACGTAGAGCCCCCCACCCAACAACCATTACCGTGGCCTGTAACGGTGGGTGGCGAACATAAAGACCTTTATTCCAGGCCTCTCCACGCCCGGAGAGGCCGATAGCATCGTCTTACATTCAGCGCAGCCGCCATAGCGGCCAGCCGACCTTGCCAGCAAATGCTGGGATCAAGTTGCGAAGCTGAAAAGAGGCCTCCCTACGTCCCCTACACCACTCTAAGTACTGACTATCATTCACATTGCGCCACGCAGGCCTGCCGGCTGGCGCAGGTACAAGGTGTACTGACTGCCAATCACAGTTGCGCCACGCCTGGCGGCTGGCGCAGGTAACAAGGTCTAGTGACGTACGTTAGAAGCTACCTAGGCCTGCACTCCGGAACCACACTCAGCCTAGGCACAAAAAGGGCCGGCCGGTGCAGTACCCTCGTGACAAGCGCTAGTCTTACGCTACCTACGGCAGGTCGGTCCCCTTTGAGCCCGTCCACGCGTCATATATAAAATGAGCGAAGCTCAGCAAATGGTTGTCTCACTTACTAATGGTTGTCTCACTTACTAATGGTTGTTTCACTTACTAATGGTTGTCTCACTTGCTAATGGTTGTCTCACGTACTAATACTATAAGGATAGATGAGTTCTATAAGTAGTGAGTCATTCATTTTGTTGGTTAGCAATCACGTTCGTCAGGGCGTGGATGATGACCGCACAACTGGGACCGCGATAGTCAGGCTACAGATATAGTGGTGTATGTTAATGTATTAATCAAGAAGAAATACTATAATTCATAAAGCATCAAAGCCATGCAAGGAAAATGATGAAGAGAAACGTGGAGCTCCAAGCTACCCGAGGGAACGGCGAACAGCGAGCGCAGACTACCCAGTGATTGGACCAAGGGAGGCCACCTGTCAGCCCCCAATCTAATACCTGGGACGCCGGTGTGGCGAGAAAGTTGGCCCAGGTATGGCGAAACATCTATACATAGATAGCGACGAGTCAGTGATGGCACGATGACTTCGCCACAGGGAACAAGCCTTGGTTAGCCATGGCAGTAGCGCGCCGTGGAGACACAAGACCAACGTTAAGTTGCTGGAAAGCGGAGCACACGTGGGGCTGGAGGCAGAGGCCAGGATTGTGGCACACTGGTGGCTCAATCGCAATCGTGACATGGCCATGGCCCAGATTGTGATTGTGACAAAGATATGGCACAGATGTGATTGTCACAAAGACATGGCCCGGGCATGATTGTGATGGATGCCAGAGGCCAAAGAATGATGAGCCGTGATGAAACAAGATGCCAATCAAAAGGCGACGAGAAACTACATTAAGTATCAACTGTTTCGATACGTTTGTCTAAATAAGATATCAAAACACAACATCAGATGGCGGTGACGCGTGACGGAACAAGATGGCGGGCCGTGATGAGATGAAGCATTTGGTACTGCATAGTCACAATAGAATACCAGAACACATGACCAGGAGGCAAGACGGAACAAGATGGCGAGCGGCTGTGACACACAAGCGAGCCCCGCGGGAAAACTACTAAAAAACACAAAGGAAGAAAGTCTCGAGCTGAAAAACCCGCGTTATGTCCACCGTCTGAGCTTATGTTGATGCGCACATTGGCCAGCAAGTAGGGGTACCAGCATTCGGGTTACGTCTCATAGGATAAGCACGGGCTTACATGCCGGTAACATGAGCTCATGACTATGGCCCCATGCACATTTCTACGTTCAAAGGATCTTGAAAGCCACGTTCTCCCGGTTGCATCATTATCATGCTACAGATATATGCTGACTGTGGCTAATAATACATATTTTGTAACTGTTACCATTCCAACAATGACATATGCAAGCACCTTGATGCCATCTGTCTCCAGGGGTGGACACATTTGGTCTACGAAGAATCCTGGCTGCCATCAAATGGCTCCACCCCTACCTCACAAAACATGGCATGTGTGCGTGTGCATGTCCTGGGTCGATCTAAGCAGCCACACCAAGTTTCAAGTTTATAAAAGTGCAATTACCCAACAGTCAAGCTAACAACATCATAAACAGCTAACAAAAGTAAACGGATCATGGCACGTACTTTCCGTCCTTGACTTCCAGCTCCGTGGCCAGCACATCATCTGCAATCACAACGCGCCATGCGGCAACCGAGCCAACAGTGATGAAATTAAATCTAAACCACATCCCACGGCGACAGGGAGCATATGCCTTTGCCTCCAAGCATCCTACGAGGACGATGATGATGATGATGATGATGATGATGATGATGATGATGATGATGATGATGATGATGATGATGATGATGATGATGATGATGATGATGATGATGATGATGGTGATGATGATGGTGATGATGATGATGATGATGATGATGATGATGATGATGATGATGATGATGATGATGATGATGATGATGATGATGATGATGATGATGATGATGATGATGATGATGATGATGATGATGATGATGATGATGATGATGATGATGATGATGATGATGATGATGATGATGATGATGATGATGATGATGATGATGATGATGATGATGATGATGATGGTGATGATGATGATGATGATGATGATGATGATGATGATGATGATGATGATGATGATGATGATGATGATGATGATGATGATGATGATGATGATGATGATGATGATGATGATGATGATGATGATGATGATGATGATGATGATGATGATGACGATGATGAGGCCACGAAATCGTGTCCATTCCGTAACATTAGTTGCACACTGTAACACTATGTTGCTACTATTCGCCATCATCATGCACTGTCATAAACATAAAATCACGTGCGCTGGTTGTCTCCTTGATAAAATCACTTGCTTTTACACGGCATAAGCGATAATTACACCTGGCATACTGCTCACCATTCATATTCATCATCCTGAACGACTCGAACACGCGGACAAGATAACGGCAGGCTCGAGCTACCATGGTCCGTATTCTCCCGATTTCTGGCCTGCGCTGGTTGTCTCCTTGATACTGCGATCTGCAATAAGCGCACTGACCCTAAATACCAGCAAATTCCGTTTATTCCTTACCTCGATGTTTATAGTCTCCTTTCACATACTGCGAAATACGGTCGTTGTAGTTGCCAGTTGCATCGTTTTTCCCATCTCTGCTCTTATCGTATTGACTTCATGAAAGCTCTTGTTCAACTCTTCCATCGTTTTCTTATCAAAGACCATGACCAAGACATTATGCTCCATCATGTACATTTGCAGCACCACCCACATCTGCTGGGAGCTTTTCCTTGGAACGAGCTCTACCTACAGGTCGCGTCCCGGCCCGATCGTGTAGTAAGTACAAGCATCGGACCCGCAGATGCCAGAGCTAATTTAGCGCTTTTCCACATCGGCGCTAAAATTTTTCCAGCCGCCGCCACATGGCGTACCTCTGGCAGTGCTTTCTGTGCCGCGAAACGTTGGTTCACGCTGCCAGTTGCTACGGACTGCGGTATTTGTATTTGCGCCGTCTTTCTTGGACGTTTTAAGGCGTGGCATGGCTAACGTAATGACTGGTATGACCTATTGATGATAACTCCATTGAGGGTGACTCCTCGTGCTAAGTGGAGGGTACTTCCATTGAAGGTGATTCCTCAAACAAATGGCGGAAAAGTGATCGCAGCCATGGTTCTTACAACTGGACACTCCTGGCCGCTATGAACAGACACACTTGATCAGAAGTTTTTTTAAAAAAATTAGTTAAACCGTCTAGGCCCCACTCTAAATGTTATCCAGCCATAATTATGATGTACAAGGCTACACATTTCCACCTCCAATCATTTCCATCCTCCTGAACAACTCAGACAAGTGCGGACAAGATGACAGCAAGCTCGAGCACCCATGGTCCGCATTCTCCAGATTTCTGGCCTGACCTGGTTGTCTCATGGATATCATGGTCACTACAGTATATAGTAATGCCATGCCTGCGCTGGTTGTCTCATTAACATCAATACTTTGACTGGTGGGGGCTCGGGGACAAGCGAATTCCATCCCACTTCACGCCTTGGAGCACACTAGCAGGCACCAAACACAACGATACCTTGCGCTGGTGCAATACCACGGGCGGTTTAATGGATATCGCGGTAGGGAACAAGACAGTGCGGGCGCGTGCGCGCGCGGGGGGCATGCCGGGGAGCAGTGCAGGAGATGAAACGCGAGGGGGCGGATGTCGCGGTGTCTCGGTGCATGCCTGGGGAACAGGAGGTGGACGCGAGGGGGCGGATGATCGCTTTCTCTTATATCATCGCTTTCTCTTATATCATCGCTTTCTCTTATATCATCGCTTTCTCTTATATCATCGCTTTCTCTTATATCATCGCTTTCTCTGATATCATCGCTTTCTCTTATATCATCGCTTTCTCTTATATCATCGCTTTCTCTTATATCATCGCTTTCTCTTATATCATCGCTGTCTCTTATATCATCGCTGTCTCTTATATCATCGCTGTCTCTTATATCATCGCTTTCTCTTATATCATCGCTTTCTCTTATATCATCGCTTTCTCTTATATCATCGCTTTCTCTGATATCATCGCTGTCTCTTATATCATCGCTGTCTCTTATATCATCGCTTTCTCTTATATCATCGCTTTCTCTTATATCATCGCTTTCTCTTATATCATCGCTTTCTCTTATAACCACCCACAGAGGGCTCACCTGCGTCTAGCACGCCGGTGATCGGCTCATCCCTCCCATTGCTGGGTCGCCTGGTTACAACAATAATAGTGCCCACCCCACAAGGCGTACGTACCTGCGTTCAGCACGTCGGCAATCGGCTGCATGAGGAAGTCGGGGGAGCCCGTGACGAGCACGATGGAGTAACCATTGCGCTTGAGGGAGGCCACTTTGGCCATGGCGTCCGGGAAGAACCTGGACAGACAGGTGCAGACGAATGGCACGCACATGAGTGCAAAGGAATGTCATGGCAACAGGGCCAGGGGGGTGGGGGCAGGTACAAAGGAATGGGCAGGTACAAAGAAAGAAACCCAGGTGGAGGGGGTGGGCAGGGAGCTGGGTCAGCAGGATGGGCAGGGAGCCGGGTGCAGGGAGGAGCAGAGAGGTGGTGGTGGTGGTGGTGGTGGTGGTGGTGGTGGTGGTGGTGGTGGTGGTGGTGGTGGTGGTGGTGGTGGTGGTGGTGGTGGTGGTGGTGGTGGTGGTGGTGGTGGTGGTGGTGGTGGTGGTGGTGGTGGTGGTGGTGGTGGTGGTGGTGGTGGTGGTGGTGGCGGCGGCGGCGGCGGCGGAACCCCACCACCTTGCTGCTGGGGGAAAAAACGTTGTTCTTGGACTCAGAAAGAAAAGAAGCAAACCTGTGGACAGACATCGCCTTGTCAACGACGGCACGGCGCATAAAACAGGTGGCGGTGGTGGTCCGAGTGGTGTGTGTGCGTGTGTGTGTGTGTGCGTGCGTGCGTGCGTGTGTGTGTGTGTGTGTGTGTGTGTGTGTGTGTGTGTGTGTGTGTGGGGTGGGTGGGTGGGGGGGCGGGCGCACGCGCACTTACGACATGAGGGACAGGGGAACCTAGACGTCTCTATATGCATGGATGGGTTAGCGCGCATGATGGGGCAAGCACGGCAGGGTGGGAAAAGACCTGTGCAGGTTATTGTAGAACACCAGAGCGGCTGGAAGGGGACAAGAGATGCGGATATTATGCTATTGCCATTATTTTGTTAACGCAACATTACTACTATTACACTAACGTATTATTATGACGAGAATGGCGGAAGGACAAGCGAGGCTGATACAAGACAGGTAGGAGACGGGTTACGTGAGCATACAAAAACTAGTGTACGACATGAGCGACAGGGGAACCTAGGCCTCTCTATAACGGGTGGATGGAAAGAGAAACATGCAGGCGGGCTGGCATGCCAATCAGCAGGCAGACGGCGGGAGGGCAGGCGGGGCGGGGCCACGCCTCGGCTGGGAAGACCGGAAGGGCAACAGCTGGGTGGGTTACTGCAGGAAGAAAATGGTGGCAGAGGACCAAGAGGGGAACACGCACATATAATGAATTTAAAAAAAAAAAAAATTGTAGAAAGACGAAACAGCGCTACTGTATACGTTGTCCTTGTACAGAGTGATGGAGAAGATGCAACAAGATAACCAGTTAGACATGATGACCAGGTACACATGATACCCAGTTAGATATGATAACCAGTTAGACATGCTAACCAGGTAGACATGATGACCAGGTAGACATGATAACCAGTCAGGCATGATAACCAGTTCGGAGGAGCAGCTGGAGATAATTAGAAGCATTTGGGAATGAAGAGAGGGACAGAAGAAGGCAAAAAAAGTGTTCAGGAGAAGATAGACGAATGGCAATGGTTACAGAACAAGCCCTACACGCAAAGCGCGAGACCGGGGATGGTGAATTTGTTGTTACATTAGTACAGTTATGCCGGCAAGGCCAGTGCGGGGAAAGGAAACATGCCTTGCTGTAGAACATAGCGATGCCAGGATCCGTACCGGCCAGAGTAGTAGCGGTCAAAAACCAGCTGCGCCATTGCGTCCGCTTCGGAGGCCAGGCGCCCACGGTAGTTCATATAAAACAGCTTGTTGAACAGCGAGCGGTTGAAATAATCCACGGCGAGATAAAATAGTGCCTTGGCGGCGAAAAACGGCACCCACAGCAGCCGCAGGAGAGGCGACAGCTCGGCCATGCGTGCTACCACGTACGGCCAGACGATGTTCGACTTAATAATCGTCCCATCCACGTCAAAAAATGCAACCTTCTTCGCTGGCTTTTCAGCGCTTGGTTGTCCTACGGACGCCCGGGTACATATCTTGCAGGCAAGTTTAGAAGGCTTTTTCTGGCCTCCCCCATCTTCCAAGAATCTGAACGGCCTTTTATTGAAGGCTAGGCAGATGGCTGCTCCACAGATGCCCACCACGCAGGAAGCCGCCCCGATTCTTTTTACAGTAGAACGCCCTCTAATCCCTGCTCGCACCACACGCGTAAGCCGGTGCACACGACGGATCGTATCCGTATTCAGTCGGCAAGGCAAACTGCGGGTGGGAACTAAATGCAAGCTGCGAAGAAGGAAAATATAAACTTATTTGTAGACAGTAAACACAAAATACAAACAAATATCGTCACCTTGTTTCCCTAAGGGCAATCTCAGCCCCCCACGAGCAAGGTTAGCAGACAGCATTACGCTGGAAGGGGCTGACATTAATTGTTGGGATCCTCGTATCCTGAAAACCTCGTCTTAAACCAACGCCTCTAGCAAGTCGAAGGCAGCGCAGACAACAACCCAGTTTTTATTTCGCGCATGTGACCATGACATTTCATCACTTCCCCATAAACTTCTCTTCCTTTCCCTTTATAGCCTAATTCGGTTTACTTCAAGCACAGTAGCCTCTGAAGCACTAAAAATCGCTGTGTCTGTGGCACGAGTCGTCTGCAGTGACAGCCACCATTTTTTTCCAGCTTCATTTTGCGTGGTGCAGCCTGGCACAGTTGGCAGGCCGATTACGGTGACAACCCGAAAACGCTACGAAATGTCACACGTGGATGGTAGGCAGCTCGTCTCCAGGTACGGGCACTCGCCTAGAGAACGGCCTTATGCCATGCTGGCGCAAGCACAAACGTCTCGCCTCGACTCTCGGTGAATGTTCAAGTTTGTATCACGCCAGGATCACGCGGACAGTTACTGCCGTATACCGTAGCTTGCCGAGCCACGTGGCGGGCCCTCAAACTTGGAGGTCGGGTCTCATAACTCACGTATTTTATTTTTCTCAAATCCCGGACATCACATACACCGCCCGCATAATTATCTACGATCGAAACATCATCAGGCATTGAACGACCGATTGTCGCTGTTTACGTGAGAAGACGTGTATACAGACTTCCTATGTGCACCTATGCACGGTGCGATTTTGTGCTCACGCCGGCCGTCCAAATCCCGGACCCTTTCTGGATTAACAAACACACGATGTCGCCACCGGTGTAGCGGGATGGTAGGATTTAACCGAGTTCATAGCAAATTTTTCTATTGGTACGAATTGACAATGGGGTACTCTTCACAATGCGGCATTAATCGCGTCATTGCACTCTTTTCAAAGGCAACTTTCTGACTTCAAGATTTCGTCAATTTATGCAGCTCTCATTTCGTCAAGTCTTGGGTATCAAGCCCGCACAGAAGAAAACTGCTGCTACAATTGCAAGGGAAATGCCTGCTACATGGTTACCGTGATACAACTACACTGCTTGTGTACTTGCGTTTTCTGCCCAGGAGGGGCAGATTAACCAGCAGTATGCCAAGTACTAGAACCACTAGCGGCTGCGCTTGCAAGGGTAGCTTCAAACGCTTGCTGTGTTGTTGGCGCAATAGAAGCCCATGGCTCTTCCAATTTCCTCAACTCGCTGATGCGATGCGCGACAAGTCTTGTTTGGGACCTTGTGCGCGCGGTATGCAAAAGCTTTCCAGACCCTCCATGCAACGTGGTCATTTTAATTCATTTTTAATCCCGTTCTTATCTGTACAGGCTCAACTGCAGTAGTATTGCTTCCCAACCCAACCCATCCCCCCCAACCAAACCCATTGCCCCCAACCCCAACCCCTCCCTCCCTCCCTCCCTCCCTCCCTCCCTCCCTCCCTCCCTCCCTCCCTCCCTCCCTCCCTCCCTCCTCCCTCCCTCCCTCCTCCCTCCCTCCCTCCCTCCCTCCCTCCCTCCCTCCCTCCCTCCCTCCCTCCCTCCCTCCCTCCCTCCCTCCCTCCCTCCCTCCCTCCCTCCCTCCCTCCCTCCCTCCCTCCCTCCTCCCTCCCTCCCTCCCTCCCTCCCTCCCTCCCTCCCTCCCTCCTCCCTCCCTCCCTCCTCCCTCCCTCCTCCCTCCCTCCTCCCTCCCTCCCTCCTCCCTCCTCCCTCCCTCCTCCTCCCTCCCTCCCTCCCTCCCTCCCTCCCTCCCTCCTCCCTCCCTCCCTCCTCCCTCCCTCCCTCCCTCCCTCCCTCCCTCCTCCCTCCCTCCCTCCCTCCCCCTCCCTCCCTCCTCCCTCCCTCCCTCCCTCCCTCCCTCCTCCCTCCCTCCCTCCCTCCTCCCTCCCTCCTCCCTCCCTCCCTCCCTCCCTCCCTCCTCCTCCCTCCCTCCCTCCCTCCCTCCCTCCCTCCCTCCCTCCCTCCCTCCCTCCCTCCTCCCTCCCTCCCTCCCTCCCTCCCTCCCCCCCTCCCTCCCTCCCTCCCTCCTCCCTCCCTCCCTCCCTCCCTCCCTCCTCCCTCCCTCCCTCCCTCCCTCCCTCCCTCCCTCCCTCCTCCCTCCCTCCTCCTCCCTCCCTCCCTCCCTCCCTCCCTCCCTCCCTCCCTCCCTCCTCCCTCCCTCCCCCTCCTCCCTCCCTCCCTCCTCCCTCCTCCCTCCCTCCCTCCCTCCCTCCCTCCCTCCTCCCTCCCTCCCTCCCTCCCTCCCTCCCTCCTCCCTCCCTCCCCCTCCCTCCCTCCCTCCCTCCCTCCCTCCCTCCTCCCTCCCTCCCTCCCTCCCTCCCTCCCTCCTCCTCCCTCCCTCCCTCCTCCCTCCCTCCCTCCCTCCCTCCCTCCCTCCCTCCCTCCCTCCCTCCCTCCCTCCCTCCCTCCCTCCCTCCCTCCCTCCCTCCTCCCTCCCTCCCTCTCCCTCCCTCCCTCCTCCCTCCCTCCCTCCCTCCTCCCTCCCTCCCTCCCTCCCTCCCTCCTCCTCCTCCCTCCCTCCCTCCTCCCTCCCTCCCTCCCTCCCTCCCTCCCTCCTCCCTCCCTCCCTCCCTCCCTCCCTCCCTCCCTCCCTCCCTCCCTCCCCCTCCCTCCCTCCCTCCCTCCCGCCCACCCGCCATTGAATTCATACATCCGTTCATTCATTCATGCATGCATGCATGCATCCACTCATTCATTAACATTCCTCCGTTGGGAAAGTCACGGGTTCAAAATGGTGCAACAGGCACCAAAAAAGGGAGAAGTAGCCGCCTCCCCAATGTGCCGCCCGGCAACGGCAGCGATGGGCCCAGCGGGGAAACGGTGCGCGTTGTGTTGTACGCGGGGGTGCGCCGGCGGGGTACCTGGCATTGTCGCGTGTTACTTTGCCCGCCCGCCCAAGTCCTTCTCGGAGTGCCTCCTCAGGCCATGGCGCCATGGTGAGAATTCTTTTCGCCCGTCGCGGGACGCTTAATCCACTTGAATACGCCGGTTTATGACGATAAAAAAGCGGGTTACGACGATTGGAACCAGTAGATGTTGGCTCTCCCGCACCTCGGGCACACCTAATTAAGACGCCGGCAGCGAGCCGCGCCCGCAGTTCATGCAGTCGACAATGTACTGCTCCGCCCAAGGGAAGTCATAAAGCTGCAAGCAATGGCGTAAAAGCGATGAAATCCACGACATGCATAGTTGCCCCTGTCAGCGCTCCTATAAATCTGACTTGTTCGGGAAAATTGCGTCCAACATGGAAACGCAAAATTATAAGGAAATTCATCTGCTGGGTTTCTTCGAAACGTTGTTAGGAATCATTAGATGGTGTCCACGGGGATACGACGAGACGTGTTTTCTCCGTCCTATTTTTTACCTGGAAGACAGACGGCGGGCAGGCTGCGCGCGTCGTGCGAAACTGGCCACAGTCTGCTGCGTGTTTGCCCTCATACACACACACACACACAATGTTTCCAAACGTTTTTTTTTGCAGAATAAACTTTCTAACATCCATGCGGATCGAACACTATAGCGAATTCCCGTACGAAATGGCTACGTAATCCGTGCCACAGTAAATTTCACCGGCTACCATAGCCTTCGCACCGACCTTCAGCACCGGCCTGATTCTCTGCTCCCTCCTCACAAAGTACGTCTGACGGCGAGATCTGGGCTCCATCCATCTCCGGCCGCACCTACACTCCACTCCATCCTCAGTACGGAGGCCCTCCAGCAGCACGCGACCCCCCTTGCCGCAGATGTGGCAGCAATGGGCCGGCACGTTGGCTACTGAGCTCCCTCACATTTCCACCACCGTCACCTCCACCTCCACGTACCCTCCTCGCCTCCACCTCCACTGCCGCCTCCACCTCCACCGCCGACATTGAAAACCCAGCTCCACGACATCGACCAGCGCCTCCACGACCACGCCATCAATCGCCATCGAATGCTTGCAAAACACCGCAGGCATCACCACCCAGGCGGTGAAGGACATCGCTGCCCAGCCGGCATCTGCTGGCCCGGCCAGCGATGCTCCTCCCATGCACCCAGACCTGGGCGGACCTGCTCAAGCACCACTCCACCACCACCACCTCCACCATCGCGGCACAGCTCAAGCAACAAGCCCTCGACCTCCGCGAGGAGGCCCAGACCGCACCCAGTGAGCGCAGGGCTCCACAATATCATCGTCAAGCACTTGGACCGGCCGGCAGATGAGACCTCGATGGGCGACTCTTCTCACGGCATTTAAGCGCTACATTCTTGCCCCCATGCACATCACAGTCTCAGTGAGCTGCGGATCGATGTCGGCTGCCCGCCTAGTCCCCGCGCGCGGGGTAAGGCTGGCCCGGCTCCCCTGCTCCTCACCTTTAAGTATATGGCGGACAAGCTGTTGTTTCTTAAAAACCGCAATAAGCTCTCGAGGAGGACTCGCGCTATGTACACGCTGGACGAGGACCTGACCCTGGCCCAGCAACAACGGCGACGCAAGCTATATCAGATGGCCGACCTACCTCCAGCTCCGGCACAGCGCATCATGCAGGGGGGAAACCGGTATACTGGCGGGGGGACGTCATCCACGTCGACCACAAGCCCTGGCAGGCACCGGCCCCCTGCCATGCCCCAGTCTAGGGAATCTAGTGCAGTAGTGTACGGTAAGGCTTATTAGCCTATACCACGTGGCCCACACGAGCGCTTGTGCGCCCATAACATGGCCCCCATGGATGATGCATTAAGAATGTAGCCATGCCCTGCCTATATACAATGGTGGGACCCTCATGGATGATGCATTAAGAATTTAGCTCAGCCCTGCCTAATAAGTACTACAGATCTCGAGTCACTCTCTGATGAGAGGCCATGCCCTACTATAGCCTTTGCATAGCCATGATGATCTCCCCCCCCTATGCCAGCGCCTTTCGGTAGGTGCTATAGGATAGTCATATAGTGGTGTGCATGTGTATCCATCAATCCAGCTGAGGGCCAAAACAACGAAAATGGCTGACGGCAGTATCATATTATGGCTGACGGCGGAGCTCAGGTCTTTTGCGTCTGAGCCCCAAATTCGGTCAGACCACTTGCATTCGATGCGTTTTTTTCAAACGCACACGCCAGTATAATCGGTTACGGCTGAAACGCAGTATTGCATGCCAAACAAAGTTACTCACGTGACAAGCAGCTATGACGACCCAAAAAGCAAAATTAACGGATCGAGTTTGGAAAAGGAGCTTTCCGGCGGCTCCCAGCCCAACCTGCACTCGCCATCGATATCGTCGTTGCCCAGCTGACTGGGCCCGGCACAAACCCACCGCCAGGAAACCCATCGCCAAGCGCCTCACCAGAGCCCAAGAAACCAGGCTGCCACGAAAACAAATGGAGCCACCACCTCCCAAGCCACGACTTCTTTTCTTTCAGCGCCTGGCTGGCCCTGACGAAGGACGACTGCTCCGAAATAGTCAAGTTCTTAGCAACTTAAGGCAAGCTCATGGGGCACGGCGGGCCCATCCTCCACGACGTGCACACCCTGCGCCTCGCTATCCTGTGCAGCCAAAATTCCAGCTCACTGAAGCCGCCATCATCGCTCAGCTCCGCACCCCGGCCAGCCCAGCCTGCGCGGCCGACAGCGCCACCTCGGCTTCCTCCCTCTGCAAGGAGGACACCCGAGCAGTGCTGGAGGAGCACGTGACCTGGCCGTTGGCCGAGAAGCTGACCTCGCTGAACACGACGCTCAACACGGTGGCCGATCGAGGCCCGGGTCTCCGATGTGGAAACCAAGGTCGTCCACAAGCTCGATCCAACCCCAGTTCACGGCCCTGCACACTGCGGCGCAGGCATCTGAGACACACGCTGCACTTGTCTCTCGGCCTAAACCAGGTGGAGGGCAAGTGCGGCGTGCTAGCTCATGAAGAAGCTTGAAGCCATCACCGCCCACACCGAGGCCCTGGCCTCACAGGTCCCATGCAAAGATAGCGGAGCAGACGGCCACCATCGCATCCCAGCCACCCCGGCTGGATGCATGGTGACCTCCCGCCCCTCTCCGTTACGCGGACCTGCTGCGGCCGGCCGGGCAGCGACCACCTCCACCACCGACGCCATCGCTACGAAGCTCCAGGAGCTTGAAGACCTTCTGGCGCCAGGCACAACAACGGGAGGCCACCGACCGCGCCCGCCGCGACTGCCGGGTGGTGCTGCGTCGTTTCCCCCGGCCAGAAGCCAGGCCGGTGAGACGTCAACCTCCCAAGGTTGCCCGGACGAGCTTATATAAGGACCAGCTCCTTACCCTCATGGGCCGGCCTGGTCGGTGAGGTAGAACTGCATGGGTCACCACCGCCTTCCCCACTCACGGGATAAGGCGGCTCCCCCACCAGTGACCTGCTCACCTTCCCCTCCCGTGAGGTAAGTAAGTAAGTAAGTATACTTGCGTGTCATGCGCAAAGGCATGCCACGGAGTACTATGCTAATCTCATTAGAAAAACTCCCGTGAGGACAAGCAGCGGTTCCTCTCTCGTCGCAAGCGGTTGCACGACCTCACCTGGACGCTGGACGACGACCTGACCCCCGCTCAGCAGCAGCATGCAGCGACGCGACCTGTGGCCGTAATACCTCCGCCACAAGCAGGACCCCCAGAAGCCCAAGGTGTACTGGAGGGGCCGGCGGGGACCTGATGCCTCAACCACAAGATGCATGTACGTGGACGCCCCCAGCGGGCTATAGAATAGCTTGCCTAATAGCCCTAGCTTGTATCCATAGGTAGTAACTGCCGCTATGGCAGCCATGCTTAGAATGTTTGCCTAGCTGTGCCAACATACCTATAGTCACGTGCGCCGCTCACGCACGGTACACAACCATGCAGCCATAGCCTTAGCTTATAGTCCTTGTACAGCCATGCTACGCCCCTGGCTATGATCAGATTACTTGCCCACGCTCCCTGTTATGCCATACTCACATGGGTACGTCTTATTGCACCCACAGATTGCCGAATCGTTAGCGTGTCTGTTTAGCTAGCGTGCCCGAATGCAGCTGCATGTGGCATGCCTTAGGCATGAAGGAGACTGGGGGTCTCTGCCCTTTCTCCTGTTGTGCACACACAGGGATTATAAAAGCACTTCGGTGCTCCGTGACTCCCCAACGGGAGCACGTGTTTAATTAATTATAATTAATTAATAGTGGCGTGCAGGTGCACTTTGTGCATCCAGAGCAGGTGTAGATTACATTACACCCTATTCTTGCAGGAAGTAGCCCAGAGTGCATTAAAAGCCATTTGCCCCTTCTCACCTGGGGATTAGTTGATTAATTAATTAGGAACATAACTCCGTTGGGAGTATCTGTAGTAGCACATAGCCCAGAGAAGGGGCATATGGCCTATATAATACATTCTAAGCTACTTCCTGCAAGGGTGGGAATGTAAACAACACTTGCTCTAGGTGTACTAGGGCACCTGCACCACCCAGAGTCTCGGGCAACACCCAGCTAAGGGGAGCCCGTCATAGGTGGGGAAGATCAGCATAGATAGCTATACAAGAGCTAGGGCATGGCTTGTCAGCAGAGAGTGACTCCCTGCATGGGCACGGCATAATTAAATAAAGCTAGGCATCATCTAGCTGGAGGGTGGCTCATCATAGGCACACATGTACATGACTAAAAAGGCTAGGCCTCAGCTGGTACAGCTAGTGCAGTTAGTCTCCATGCTTTGCTGTAGACTAAGTCTCAAAGGCATTGTGAATACAATGTATGAATAAGCCTTGTAAACCTACGTTGGTATGTGAATATAAATACCACGTGGGCTATGCAGATAGGAATGCACTAGTCGAGTCGCATACGTTTCCCTAGATAGGTACTTTGGGTACTGGGGTACGTGACAGATGTCAGTACCCAGTATACGTAGTGTCCTGTCATTGGACGGTACTAGAGTATCCTAGATAGGGACCGTACTGCAGCGTGCATTGATCTGTGATCACACGATGCAGTGACTAGACTGCTACCTGTCATCGTGCGGCCTCGGGCCAACGGTCTGCACCCAACGGTCACTGGCGGCGCAGCCAGTGAGAGGAACGTTGATAAAGGGTAAACCTATTTTCTAATGAACCAAGCAATTCATTGCTCACAGCATACAGTGTTCTCAAGCAATATATCACGTCGTTCATTTCTCATTCCTAACTTGAATTTTATAAACGCTCTTCAGCAACATCAAACTCAACAACGGTTCAAACCGGCACTGGAAAAAAAAAAAAGAAAAGAAAAGAGAAAAAGAAACTATATCTTGGGGACGACGATGATGATCAGCGTCGTCCGCCAGACAACAGGGCACCGGCTGATGTCGGTGCGCCTGCATGCAATAACAACAAAACAAAAAGAAGACAAAGAAAAAGAAAACAAAAGAACAACCATGACAATACCAGCCAGGTGGAGGGTCCGGCTGCCGCGAGGCAGTCCGAACAACCCCCCTCCCCTGTGCGCCAGCCGGTGGCGGAGCCGGTTCCCCTACGGGGCACCGACCAACCCTCTTCCCCGGCGGCTGCGACAGCAGCACCCACTGCTGGAGCAGCCATGGCGGCGGCAATGCGGCAGGAAAACAACCCCCCAGGAGGCACCGGCCCCGCGCCGGCCCCTGGGGCTTCCAGCGTAAGCAAGTCCGTTGCTTTCTTTCCTCATGCATGCTCTGATATAATGCTCAAGAGCGGTGGCTATCTTTTCAACATATCATAACCAAACAGAAAGCTATCGCTGCAGCATGAGGAGCATAGAAACGCTCCAGCTGTTATGTGATAAAAGCACTCCTGGCCTATCCCCATCGCCGGCGGTGGGCGGCCTGGGCTGGACGGCATATGCAAACGAGACAAGTATCTCCGTCCACCCCAACGTGACTTATCTGAATGAATGTCATGTCTTTTGAACGCAGATCTCCCCATTTTATTTGGGATGAGTGTAAGGGTATTGTTGCTTTCTTGGCAGCACAGCCTCTACCCTCTAGGGAGACTGTTGATCCTCTCTATGTCAGGGCTGAGGGCCCTTAATCAAACCCACTGCTGTCAACTCCCTAGACATGGAGCTTGCTCAGCCGCCGCACATCATCAATAACGCATGCAGTAGTGGCAGAAGCCATTACCAAACGCATGTACTTGCGGGTAAAGACATGGCTGGTGCTAACGCTCAAGCAGCACCGGGAGGCAATAACAAGAAACACTAACAGAAAACAAACAAACAAACAAAACTGTTACCAAACCATGGTTGGTGTTGAGGCAGCACAGATGCTGTCCTCTCACTGCAAACAAACAAACAAAACTGTTACCAAACCATGGTTGGTGTTGAGGCAGCACAGATGCTGTCCTCTCACTGCAAACAAACAAACGAAACTGTTACCAAACCATGGTTGGTGTTGAGGCAGCACAGATGCTGTCCTCTCACTGCAAACAAACAAACGAAACTGTTACCAAACCATGGTTGGTGTTGAGGCAGCACAGCTTCTGTCCTCTCATTACAAGCAAACAAACGAAAATGCTACCAAACCATGGTGGGTTTTGAGGCAGCAAAGATACTGTCCTCTCAATCAATACAATGAACAAACAAGAAAAGCTGCGATTAATTAATTAACAATAACAATACCAACAACAGGCCCTCACAGGGCAATAACAACAACAACAACCGGCCCAAACAGGGCAACAACAACAACAACAACAACAACAACAACAACAACAACAACAACAACAACAACAACAACAACAACAACAACAACAACAACAACAACAACAACAACAACAACAACAACAACAACAACAACAACAACAACAACAACAACAACAACAACAACAACAATAGGCAACCTGGCAACCCTGGAAGGGTCAGGTGCCTGAGGTGCTTCCAGACGGGGCACAGCCGCAACCAGTGCAACCACAACCCTACACTGGTCAACAATGTGGATCTCTGCCCAGGCTGCCACTACACGAGGCACAACCTGGCCAGCTCCAGGCAGCCGTTGCAACAGGCCTCGCTACCCAAATCAATGTGAGTTCTCTCACCTTGCTTACTCTGAGGATGATGATCTCATTACCATTGGGGATGGCAGCCAGGGCATAATTGATTTTGAGGCAGCAACCTTACTGTCCTCCCAACACCCTGTACTGGAACCTTACATAAAAGCACTAACCCCTACTGTTGACAACTCCATTGATATCAAGGAGCTTGCTCACCAGCTGCTGCTAGCCATGGGTCATGAAACAGTGGCTGAGGAACTGGCCAGACGGCTGGGGGGTAGTAGCATGGGAAAACAACTCAGGAATGCAGTAAAACTGGCTAGACAACACTGTCAAGAATGTCAGTTCAATAGCCCCAAACCTCAAAAATGGCATACTGCAACTCCTTCCACCAATAGGGGCATGATAGTGGGGGATGTGATGCACATCAACAAAGATGTCCAACCCTACCTGATCCTAAAAGACTCATGGTCCAGGTTCACAGTAATGGAACCCTTACCTGGCATGTCTGCAGGGCAGCTACGTGTTGCACTCATGATTGCTTTACCCAGATTCTACCCAGTTGACAGAATTTTGCTTGATCAACAATTTTCTTGTCTGACTGACCTGGAAGGGTGTGAAGCAATAGAGATTGCTGGGCTGGAAGATCATGAGGGTCAGGGGGTCATTGAAAGAACCATCAGATCTGTCAAAACCCTACTAGCCAAAAATCCTTCCAAGGATGCTACTTCAGGGGTCTATTGTGACAGGGCACTCTGGTGTCATGAAATGTGCACAACCCTAAACATGAGACCTGTCTTGCATGCCAAGTGGGGTGAAGTAATCCCAGCAGGCCTGCAGGCAGGTGTATATCCCCCAGAGGTGATAGCACTGTACAACACTGCACGTGCACAAACCTCAGCAAAACTGGCAGAAAAAGATAAAACCCATCCCAGGCCAGTATTCCAAAAAGGTGATCAAGTTCTCTATTACAAGGAAAACAGCTTTGGTAAGGTTGGAACTTGGCTAGGTCCAGTTACCATCCGTGGATTTACCAAAAACAGCAAGACCGTGGAGGTCAAGCACAATATCAATGGGAAGCGTCACAGGGTGAGCTGTCATAGAATTAAGAAGTATTATTCTCCCATGGCAGACGTGCCTGGGGAAGAGTCTTTAAGCATGGACTCACTACTTCTATCTGGCAACTCCAGCATGCCCAGCAGTAGCCTGAGCCACCAATTACTGCTGTTGACAGCACCACAGCACCCTCTGTGAACCCTTCCACCCTCAGTGAAGCCAGGCCCACTTCACAACCTGGGGATTGCTTAACCAGGCACGAGGTAGCTGGGTTGGAAGCATTAGCTCAGCCCCAAGGCACCAAATTGTCTGCCAACCCTCCCGCTCTGAGGTCAAGATTGGCAGTCGCCTTGCAAGCATTACACAGGTCACATAAGCAACAAGCTGCTGTGGCCGAAGGGTTGGCAAAAGTCTCAGCTGTGTGCACTAGTCAGGACCCCTGGACCCTGGCAATAGACACTCAGGCACAGGTCAGTGTGATCAGTGCACAAGCCATCCCTGGTCTTGAGATTGCACCTTCATTTTGGGCACGGGTGCAGGATTTCTCAGGCCAAAGCTCACTGGATGTAGTGGGACAGGTGATGCTCCCTATACTTGGTATTCAGACACCCTTCCAGGTGGTGGAGGGGTACTCTGGTAACACCTTGTTGGGGGAACCTTTTGTATCCTATCCTGGGGTGCTTATCTCAGCTAATGAGCTCAGTGTCACAGGGGTGGGTGCAGTTCCTCTGGACCACTTTAAAATCCCTCTCTCCAGTATTGTCCCTGGTATGGATGCTGTCATCAAGGCAGTCAACACTCAGTATGCACCAGGGGAGATCCCTGATCTGGACAAGTTAGTGCACAGCCAGTTCCTCCATCCCTCAGCCTTTGGGCTGGGTAAGTGGGACATAGCCATGCACTCACCCCACCAAATCTCCCACGTCATACAAGAATGCAAAACACAAAAAGGGTTTACCAAGTGGCTGATGGCCATTGTCCACCAAGCCAGGCAGGAATGGGTCCTGCCCAACCCCAAAAACCCTCAATACAAACCTCCTGTCACCCCTTCATGGGACGTGCCAGAGGGAGCCAAAAAGCTCAGATTAAAATTTGTTCTCAAACAAAAACCCAAAAAGTGGGCTCCCCAATCTTCCATGCCAGACCATGTGTCACAGAATTAAAGGGGACATCCACACTGCCAAAAGGGGAAACCTACACACCTGGGCTGCAACAAACCTCACTCAGGATCATGCTCTCCCTATTCCTCCACAACCTCAATGCAGGCCAAGACTATGTCTGCAAAGCCACTGATATTAAAAGGGCCTTCCTCAGGGGGGACCCAGAAAAGGCTGAATCTGTGTGGAAAGGGAAGGTGTACGTGGTAGACACCCCAGCTGTGTGGAAACCTTACATTGATGAGCCCCACCTTATCATCAACATTGGGGTGGAAGGGCTTGTCAGTGCCCCAAAATTTTCAGAGACTCAGCAGAGGAAGTATTCAAAAAGCTCAAGGCCACGTATGATGACCTGGACCCATGCTTTTTTGTTGTACCCACCCCCTCTGGACTGCTGCTCTTTGTGTGGCATGGAGATGACCAACTCATTTGTGGGCCTAGAGCTGAGGTGGAAACATTTATTCAGCAGGTCCAGGAATCATATGAGATTGGCAAACAGGTGGAATTGAGCACAACCCCCATCCAGTTCTGTGGCATCATGTTGCAGCTGCATAGGCAGCCAGATCAGTGGGTCTGCTCCTCTCTCCTCCTGCAGAATATATCCAAGATTGTCTAGATCTGCTGCAAGACAACTACCTCCCCTTACACATGTGTGCCACTGTTCAGGGCAAACTGGGGTGGTGGTCAGCCATCTGTGGGGCTCCCTTAGCTGTCATCAGCAGGGTCACCCATGATGTTCTAGTCAAGATAAAATGCAGTCACATCAGGAAGTTGGTCAATGACTGCCCCCCCTCATCCTCCATGGCCTGAATCTGATGGAAGACATCCACATCCACAGTGTCATGGACAGCTCCATGGAGAGCAGAACAATCAATCAGATGGGGGCACGGGAATCAGGGCTGTTTTTTCTCACCAACAGGTCAGATTACATGTCCCTCACTTCCTGGTACAGCAGGCTACACCGCAGAAAACCTGGCAGCAGCAACTCAGCTGAATGTCGTGCTGTGGTGTCTGCTGCATTGCATGCTCGTTCCCTGCAGCACATGCTCACCTGGCTACAAACCCAGGCAGGCAGCACATGCAATGTCATCTCACATCTCTATACTGACAGCTACTCTGTGATCAGTTTTCTAACCAAGAAATCTGTTTCTGCTGCTGTCCACACTGACCTGGATTGGGTGATCCTCAAACAGGAGGCAACCTACTTTCCAGCTGGACTCATGTGGATGATGAGGAAACCCAGCAGACGCTTAACGAAGCTGCGGGATGCTGCTGGCCAACAGTACCAGCTACTCTTTCAGAACATGAACCCCTATGATATCAGAGTCAGTGTTTGAATAAATGACTGGCCATAGCTCAGTACACAACCACCACACCCCCTTACCACAGCGATAGCTGCTGGGCGCCATAAAATTCAACACATTCGTTGTGGGGTGTGAGTGCTGGCTAGGTCAGATTTGTATCCATTTGCAGCTTGAGGACACAAGCTTTGTATCCACTTACTTAATGTGTGCTCCAATAACTGGCCAAACCAGCCAGCTGTGTACACCTTATTTAATGTGCAATATAACACCTGGCCAGAACAGCCAGCTGTAACCAACCTGGCTCAACCAGCCATGTCTCTTTTGTACCCCTAATCAACTTAAAAACAATAACAATAATGTTGGGGGTGCAGACCTGCATTAAGAAATAAATAATAAAACAATACTGGAGTTAGTCTCCATGCTTTGCTGTAGACTAAGTCTCAAAGGCATTGTGAATACAACGTATGAATAAGCCTTGTAAACCTACGTTGGTATGTGAATATAAATACCACGTGGGCTATGCAGATAGGAATGCTAGTCGAGTCGCATACGTTTCCCTAGATAGGTACTTTGGGTACTGGGGTACGTGACAGATGTCAGTACCCAGTATACGTAGTGTCCTGTCATTGGACGGTACTAGAGTATCCTAGATAGGGACCGTACTGCAGCGTGCATTGATCTGTGATCACACGATGCAGTGACTAGACTGCTACCTGTCATCGTGCGGCCTCGGGCCAACGGTCTGCACCCAACGGTCACTGGCGGCGCAGCCAGTGAGAGGAACGTTGATAAAGGGTAAACCTATTTTCTAATGAACCAAGCAATTCATTGCTCACAGCATACAGTGTTCTCAAGCAATATATCACGTCGTTCATTTCTCATTCCTAACTAGTGCCTGTAGTAGGCGGGCATGTACAAGGCCACTGTCTAACTATTCTAGATCTACACTACTGCTGCTGTATTCCCCTAGGCTGGGGCTTCTGGAGTCGCTGGGGCCGCGGTGGTCGAGGGGTATGTTCTCAGGGATATGTGCTACTATATACTCCCAACGGAGTTATGTTCCAATGCAATTCAATTCAATAGCCTTCGCAATGCAATGTGCACTCAACATCGATCTCCCGACTCCCGCGCGCACCGAATTTCGTCAAAATTTCCCTGGAATTTCCGCGGACACTTTGGAGCGAAGCCGGCCGGATTGACGTGATACTGATGTTGTGGGCCGGCCCCGCCTGCCGGCGGGAGGACGGGTGGGCCAACCAGGTAGACACCTCCTCCTTTAATTGGCAGAACGGTTCCCCTCATCTGGACAGTCGCATGCAACCCACTGGCAAACTTTCTCGCGCGCCATGCACCGACGCAGTGCGACCCGGACCTATATGTGACACAACTGTTTTCAAAGGATGCAGGCCGGGCTTCTGCCTTCTGGGACTATATCCGCGCCCGCATGATGAGACAATTAGGAGAAATGGGCTGCCGTCTGCGATATGCACCTTCCTGAGGGGCATGCTCCTGTTTTATCCCCACAGGCCCCACGGCCCATTGCTAGCATGGAGGGTAGAATTAGTCCGGTGGAGGTTATTATTCACCCCTGAGCTAGATACGGAGCGCCGCTACACTACCGCATTGTCTGGGCCATTTCAGTAGAGGACAGCTCAGATGACTGAGCATCATATCCACCTCTATTTCTGGCCTCACCCAGCGCAGCCACAACAATGTCATCGTCAAGCACTTTGACAAGCCGGCAGGTGAGAACTCGGAGTCTCTTGCCATATATAGCGTTTAAGCGCGACAATCTTGCTGGCCCCCATGCAACTCACTAGCTAGCTGGTGAGCTGCGCGCGGATGTCGATCGGCTGCGTCCACGTTCCCCGCGCGTGGGGTAAGGCTGGCCCGGCCCGGCCCGGCCGTGCTCCTCACCTTTAAGTACATAAGCTGTTGTTTAAATGCCGCAAGAACCTCTCGGGGACTTCCCTACACGCTGCATGCAGCATGCAGACGACGACTTGACGTACCCTGGCCATATTATGCCCCTAATAAATTAAATTAAATTATAACATGCCTGTCCGTTGGGAGGTCATGTAGCACATATTCCAGGTTGGATGGGTGGAGTGGAGGAAGCCGCGTAATCGAACTAACCTAACTCTAAGCTATATCTAGTCTAGAAAAGCCTATCTACGCTACTCATCAAAACGGCTCCGCCTCTTGGGGGGAGGCGGCTTGCCCACAGGGGCTGGCGTGTGGGCCTTGACAATCTTCTGCCACCGCTTCTTGTCCTGCATGGCAGTCCAGAGAAGGGAGAGAGAGGCCGGATGCGGTACTAAAACTGGGCTGGGACCACTAGGTCGTCCAGCAACATCTGGGTATAATAGGTCATGGCATGTTTCCCTACCCTTTTAGGAATGTTCTTGGGGCCAGGCCATGCAGGTCAAAATACGCCGCCCTGGTTAGCCGAGCCGCTGGGGACCGGCCAGACCAAGGGCGGTGTCGACCTGGCTGGTGCGAGCAAGATGTCCTACAAATGCTATCCTACGCTGCCTAATCTCATCCGAAATGCGAGGCATATACCGTGATACAAAGACTCTAATGACCTACGCTGAGAAAACCCGACGTTCAGGACCTGTCGAAGCATCCTGGTGGCCGTGCCGTCTAGCTTATAGCTGCCAGTGTTGCCGTGAGTGTCCACGCCTCGGCGCCATACGTGAGCACCGTGAGGACGAGGACCTTGAAGAGCATGCGCTTGCGGTGCTCGTCCACCAGGCCCTTTGAGCGCCAGTAGGTGTTGAGCGAACGAAGCCTAGCCCATGGGAACGAAGGTCCGGCAGGCAGCGGTGACACTAGTCGTGCACTGGTGGTCGTCCAGCAACCTCCCGGGCTTAACGCCTCGCCATCTGCATCGCCTGACCCCAAGCGCACCCGCTCAGCCGACAAAACAGGAGGGTCCTCCCGCCCCTCAGAACCGAGCTTTCGGCAACTGCCTTTCATGGTCACTGATTACGACTGGACCAACCCGTCTCCGACCGATGCTATGAGATGCATCTTCTTCGGGGACTATACGCTTCGCTTTACGACCTGTGCCTCCATCTCCACGAGAACAATCGCCTCATCCTCCCGGACGGCCGCCTCTGGCGACACCTCACCCTGCTGCCCGGGTGCAAGCGCCCCGAACTCCAGCACGCCATCCTCAACTCCCTTCTCAAGCGCTCCGACGGCGAGATCTGGGCTCCTTCCATCTCCGCCCCCACACTCCGTTCCATCCTGACGGAAGCCTTCCAGCAGCACGTGACCCCCCTTGCTGCCGACATTTCAGCAATCGGCGGCACGCTGACTGCTGAACTTCCTCACATTTCCACCGCCGCCGCCTCCACCTCCACCGCCGTTTCCGCCTTCACTGCCGACATCAAAGCCCAGCTCCTCGACCTCGACCAACGCCTTCAAGCCACCGCCACCGCCCTTGATCTGTTTACTCGAGCTTGCATGACACCGCCGGCCTCACCGCCCAAGCGGTGCAGGAAATCGCTGCCCAGCCGGCACCTGCTGGCCCGGCCAGTGATGTTCCCTCCACCTGGGCGGACTTGCTTAAGCATCACACCACCTCCACCACCTCCACCATCGCGGCACAACTCAAGCAACAAGCCCTCGACCTTCGCGAGGCGGCCGAGCTCGACAAGCGCAGCCACAATGTCATCGTCAAGCACTTCGACCAGCCGGCAGGTGAGACCTCCACGAGTCTCCTTGAGGCAGTTAAGCGCGCCATTCTTGCCCCCATTTTACTCACTGGTGAGCTGGACATGTCGGTTGTCCGCCTCCCCCGCGCGCGGGGGAAGGCTGGCCCGGCACCCGTGCTCCTCACCTTTAAGTACATGACGGACAACTGAGCTGGCGTTCCTTAAATGCCGCAAGAAGCTCTCGGAGACTCGCTTCACGCTGGACGACGACTTGACCTTGGCCCAGCAACAGCGGCGACGCGAGCTATGGCCGACCTACCTTCAGCTCCGGCAGCGTGCAGGGGGGAAGCCGGTATACTGGAGGGGGGCGGTCATCCACGTTGACCACAAGCCCTGGCAGGCCCCTCCTGCCACTCCAGGCTAGGGAATATACCAGTAGTGTAGATTAGATAGGCTTAGCCTTGCAAGTGGCCCACGCGCATGTGCGCCCATAATGGCCCCCATGGACTATGATGCTTTCAGTATCTAGCCGCGCCCAGCCTACAATGGGACCTCCCATGGATGATGCATTAAGAATTTAGCCCTGCTATGCCTATGCAGGGAGTTACTCTCTGCTGAGATGCCATGTGTACACCAGCTATAGCCTAGCCACATACCCTCCACCCCATATGTCATGCAGGCCTTCTAGGCCCTCTCCTCAAGCCCCCCCTGGGTGCCTGTGCTTGGTAAGGAGGCATGAACCATCATGGCGGTGCAGGTGCACCTTGTGCACCCAGAGCAGGTGACAGTTGTACATCCTCCACCTGCAGGTTGTAGCCCTGATTGTATTACAAACCCATAGATGCCCCTTTCTCAGGGCTATGTGTTACATATGCTCCCAACGGAGCTATGATTTTAATTAATTAATGGGAACGAAGCCTAGCCCCTGCAGGTCAGGCCAATGCGGACGTCCACATCATCGGCGGTGTCAGGGAGCATGCTCCCCAATAGTTTGAAGCGGTCGCGGAATGGGACCTCCGTCCCATCGAGCAGGCGCGTCAGCGGTGGACGACTGGAGGCCCCAATCACCATCGCCTCAGTTTTGACACTAATCTCCAACCCCACCGCCCTCGCCTCCATGCAGGCCGAGACAGTCCAGCCAGGTCTGAATGTGCTCGGGGCGCGCGATGAGGGTGGTGCATGTCGTCCGCATAAATCACAGATCAGCCAGGCGGTACCTAACCCGTGCTAACCCCGCCGTGCCCACGCTCGTTAAGGATGTCCAAGCCTGGCTCGAACCCCTTAAGAGCAGTAAAGCGCGCATGTGCCTGGCGCATGACGTGGTCCACGACAATAATGAACAGGTATGGGGACAGGACACAACCTTGCCACACCCCGTGGTGAAGGGGGAATGGCCGGTGGGGTGGTGCCTTCCGCAGTCCGCACTACTGCCTGTGAGCCCTCATACAGTCGGCGAATGGCAGCAATAAACGCTGGTGGCACTCGGTCCAGAGCTAGGATGGCCCAAAGAGCCCTATTGCATGCCCCTATTGCACCCACAGTTTGCCGGATCGTTAGCCTGTCCTTAGCTAGCGCGCCCGAATGCAGCTGTGGCATGCCTTTGGCATGAAGGAGACTGGTCTCTGCCCTTTCTCCTGTAGTGCACACACAGGGATTACAAGCTTGCACTTCGGTGCTCCGTGACTCCCCAACGGGAGCACGTGTTTTATTAATTAGTTAATTATTATGCCCCTTTCTCAGGGATATGATGACAGTGCTACATGTACTCCCAACGGAGATATGTTACAATTTTATTTTATTTTATTTTATTTCTGGCCTGCGCTGGTTGTCTCCTTGATTAGAAAAAAAATTAAATTAACCCCTAAATGGTGTTGCTGCCGATTTTCCGCCAAAAATCGAGTTCCAGCCGATGCATCGGCCTCTTCTCGGGGGACCAGATGCCGCGAAATCTATTGAGAATTAGGAAACGTTTAGCTGAGAAGATCGAAAGTTTATAAAATTCTTCACAGCATGGTACTAGGGTTTGCATACTTTTGACAAAGTTATAGAGGTGTTCTGGCCGGTCAAAGTACAAGGGGTCAGGGTACTTTTTCACGTACAACGTGCATTCCGGAAAACGACGACCTGGCCATGGCGGCTTGCGCCCACGCATGGCATTTACGTTTGCGTTCGAATTTTCTGGCCAAACTTAGGATATTGATTTTAAACGTCCTAAGGATCATACAGGCCAATTTTTGGTTCGCGGGAATGCCATTTGATAGGTGTCGGCAGCGTTCTTGCTGGAAAAAACTGCGATCAGGCCGGACGATAGAAACGTTGACAGCAATACCTTTCCGGCGTATTTCAAAGTATATATTGGTTTCTTTGTACTTTTTATGATACATAGTAGTCGTAAACGTGCAATGGTGGCCAGAAATCGCCGAATCCAGCGACCATGCTGCACAACTTTGGTGTGCCGAAATGCGCCATTTTGCGGCCACCGCCTGGGCCAAGGTAACGCCATCCATGCCTGGTAAAGCTTAAGCATCGTTTTCCTATCGATGTTTGACGTTTATATATACGTTCTAGCTTGTGTAGCACATTCTTTTTGCACTATTCATGCTCTTTCTTGACCCTGGCCTGGCCCCTTTCTAAAACACCCTTCTTAGATGCTTCCCTCAGTCAGTTGACCTGCCACAGGGTGATGGTGATAAGTTTGAGAGGCTGTATGGGTTTGAATACCTCCATATATGGTTGTTATACATTTCCCATACACATATTGCATGAGTGTGAGGCAGTTGGCTGGTCTCTGTGGCATCATCAAGCACGTAACTGGTGAGTAAAAGCTTCCCATTGACAGCATGTGCCACCAGGTGTGCTGGCCATCACCTGGCAAGCTATAGCAGCTTAGGCCTAGTTTATCCTTGCTAGGGCAGGCTGAAATAGGCTCAACACCACTAGTTTGTTGGTGGCTGCCTCCTAGAATGCATGCCTTGCGTAGGGTGTCCGTACCACGTTACCTACGTGCATGGACAAGGTGGCACCTGCACATAGGTGCCATGTAAGGGCAGTGTGATGATGCAGTTATGTTTCCCCATCATTGTGGAAGGGAAATGTATTGTTTGGCATGGTTGGTGGCCATATTAGGAGGTAGTATGCCCACCCCTACTCCCTTGGTTGCTTTTTACCAACGGTACCCCTATGGGCTGTACTGGGTGTAACTGCTGGTATACCCACCCAAATGATGACCCCAATGGCTCAAACTGTTCAGCAACTAATTGTTTATCATCCCTGAAGTGGTAGGTGCCTAGGTCTTATAACATAATTCAAAATGCACATTCTACCAAAAATGAAAACGCGCGTCTTGACCCCCCTGACTTTGACGGCAGTTAAACATGGCCTACCCTGCATATATGTGAGGTTGTGATATACCAACCCGAAGGGCAACTCATGAACATGCTTGGCCCCCAAGGACAGCCATTGGATATGGGTAGGTTGGATGGCATCTGGTTTGCAAAATTGTGAAGATCCAGCCGATTTATCGGCAGGATCTCAGACCATTTAGGGGTTAAATTATAACATGACACCGTTGAGAGATCATGTAGCACATATTCCCTTGCTGGATGGATGCATGGAGGTGGGCACAGCCGCGAAACCGAAATAAAATAAACTCTAAGCTGGTAATTAGTAATCTAATCTAGAAAACCCTAGCTATGCTACTCATGCAGCAAAGCGCCCCTTCGAGGGGGGGGGGGCGGGCTTGCCCACAGGGGCTGACGTATGATTGAGCCTGGACAATCGTCTGCCACCTCTTCTTGTTCTGCATAGCAGTCCAAGCAAGAGAGAGGGAGTGAATGCGATGTTCAAACGGGGCTGGGACCACTAGGTCGGCCAGTAAGTGAGTACATAACTGCTGTGCCGGTAGGTCATGACATCAGTGTTTGCCTACCTTCCTAGGTATGTCCTTGGGGCCAGGCCAGGTCAGGATATGCCGTCCTCCGGCTGGCCGGCCAAGCCGCTGCATGGGGGCTGGTCTCGATCGAGACCGGTACCGAGGTCGGTGTCTACCTGGCTGGTGCGAGCAAGATGTCCTACGAATGCTATCCTACGCAGTGTCTAATCTCGTCCGAAATGCGAGGCATGCCCTGGTACAAAGATTCTATATAAAGACCTATGCGTGGAAAACCCTACATTCAGGGCCTGACGGAGCATCCTGGTTACCGTGCCGTCGAGCTTGGCGGCCAACGTGCAGTGTCCAATGAGCGCCCATGCCTCGGCGCCATAGGTGAGCACCGTGAGGACCAGGACCTCAGTTTCAAGAGGAGCATGCGCTTGCGGTGCTCGCCGAGGGCCTTTGAGTGCCAGCCAGTAGGTTTTAATTGAGCGAACGATGCCTAGCTAGCCCAGGCCAGGCCGATGCGGGTGTCCACATCGTCGGCGGTGTCGGGGATCATGCTTGATCCCAGCAGTTGTCCTTGATTATATCCCCCTCTATCTGGTGAGTGCAAGGGATATGTGCTACATGATCTCCCAACGGAGTCATGTTATAATTTAATAATTTTAATTTTTTTAACTAGTGACTAGATATGGTTGGGGCATGATGCAGACGATATTTGTGGCTTTCGTGTAATCATTTTTCTAATGAGATTAGCATGATAGTACTCCGTGGCATGCCCATGCGCATGACACATAAGTACTTGTTGAAGTGAGACAACTATGCCTGGACGCATGGCGATAAGATGTTGCTGGCTGACCTAGTGCATGGTCCCAGCTCAGTTTGAACACCGCATTCTCCCCCTCTCTCTTGCTTGGACTGCTATGCAGAACAAGAATCTTGAGGTGGCAGAAGATTGTCGTCAGAAAGCAACAAACGTGAAAACGCTAGCTGCCCAAATCTGAGATTCCGGCCGCGGAACACAGAAAGTAAGAAAGCCTAGAAGCTACCAGCAAGGAATCGAACATAGGATCTTTGGCATGATTTCGCGGCTGTGTGGTGAGTCTCCTGATCCGAAGGCATCTCACTTTTAAAACGTTTCGAAACAGCCCAACTGCGAAAAACCTCTTTACCGGAGAGGGGTGCCAATATGTCTGATATTGCTGAATCTATAGAAGATGAACCCATATAAAACACAACCCCTAACTAAACACATCATAGGCACATCATAGGCCACGAGGTAGCCATGGCTGTCGGAGCTCATAACTTTCATGTTTGAGCACCGAATTTAGCCGTGAATATCACTATCGCTTCGTCTTTCTAAGACGCACATGCTGATATAATTTTCCGAATCTAAAACGCAATATATGACGAGCAAACGCCCCCCGACGCAACGCAGTTTGGCGGATGCGCTCGGCCATGAAAACCCGTCTGCAGCTCAGGCTGCAGCTTCGCCAGGTCCGGCAGGCAGCAGTGACACTAGTCGTGCACTGGTGGTCGCCCAGCAACCTCCCGGGCTCAACGCCTCGCCCTCAGCATCGCCTGACCCTAAACGCGCCCGACAAACAGGAGGGTCTTCACGCCCCTCAGAACCGCGCTTTCGGCCCCGGCCTTTCCAGGTCGATGATTACGACTGGGACAACATGCCCCCGACCGATGCTATGACATGCATCTTCTTCGGGGACTACGCTTCGCTTTACGACCTGTGCCTCCATCTCCACGACACCAATCGCCTCCTCACCCCGAACGGCATCCGCTGGGTTAACATCCACCTGCTTTTCGGGACCACCCGCCCCGAACTCCAGCATCAGTTGAATTGAATTGAATCGAATTGTAACATAACTCCGTTGGGAGTACATGTAGCACATAGCCCAGAGAACTCCAGCATACCCTTCTCAATTCCCTCCTCAAGCGCTCCGATGGCGAGATCTGGGCTCCATCCATCTCCGCCCCCACACTCCGTTCCATCCTGACGGAAGCCTTCCAGCAGCACGTGACCCCCCTCAGTGCTGCCGACATTTCAGCAATCGGCGGCACGCTGACTGCTGAACTTCCTCACATTTCCACCGCCGCCGCCTGAGTCCACCTCCACCGCCGTTTCCGCCTTCACTGCCGACATCAAAGCCCAGCTCCTCGACCTCGACCAACGCCTTCAAGCCACCGCCACCGCCCTTGAGAGCTTGCATGACATGCACCGCCGGCCTCACCGCCCAAGCGGTGCAGGAAATCGCTGCCCAGCCGGCACCTGCTGGCCCGGCCAGTGATGTTCCCTCCACCTGGGCGGACTTGCTTAAGCATCATACCACCTCCACCACCTTCACAATCGCGCGGCACAACTCAAGCAACAAGCCCTCGACCTTCGCGAGGAGGCCGAGATCGACAAGCGCAGCCACAACGTCATCGTCAAGCACCTCGACCAGCCGGCAGGTGAGACCCCGACGAGCCTTCTCACGGCACTTAAGCGCGACATTCTTGCCCCCATGCAACTCACTGGTGAGCTGCCGGACATGTCGGCTGTCCGCCTCCCCCGCGCGCGGGGGAAGGCTGGCCCGGCACCCGTGCTCCTCACCTTTAAGTCCATGGGGGACAAGCTGGCGTTCCTTAAATGCCGCAAGAAGCTCTCGGAGACTCGCTTCACGCTGGACGACGACTTGACCCTGGCCCAGCAACAGCGGCGACGCGAGCTATGGCCGACCTACCTTCAGCTCCGGCAGCGCGCAGGGGGGAAGCCGGTGTACTGGAGGGGGGCGGTCATCCACGTTGACCACAAGCCATGGCAGGCCCCCCCTGCCACCTCAGACTAGGGAACCTATACCAGTAGTGTAGATTAGTCAGGCCTAGCCTAGCATGTGGGCCACGCGCATGTGCGCCCATAATGGCCCCCACCATGGATGATGCTTTCACTATTTAGCCGCGCCCAGCCTACAATGGGACCTCCCATGGATGATGCATTAAGAATTTAGCCCTGCTATGCCTATGCAGGGAGTTACTCTCTGCTGAGATGCCATGTGTACACCAGCTATAGCCTAGCCACATACCTTCCACCCCATATGTCATGCAGGCCTTCTAGGCCCTCTCCTCAAGCCCCCCCTGGGTGCCTGTGCTTGGTAAGGAGGCATGAACCATCATGGCGGTGCAGGTGCACCTTGTGCACCCAGAGCAGGTGATAGTTGTACATCCTCCACCTGCAGGTTGTAGCCCTGATTGTATTACAAACCCATAGATGCCCCTTTCTCAGGGCTATGTGTTACATATGCTCCCAACGGAGCTATGATTTTAATTAATTATTTAATAGAAGATGAAAATTAATTAATTAATTGATAGAAGATGACTCACCACTAGACCTAACTAAGTGCGCAGGAGTACTACGCACGGACCTACGCGATATTCTAGTATCGCCGAAGTAGGCAGCTAGTTGACCACGGCTGGAATCTGGTTGTAGTGTGACGTACAAACCTAGAGGACGTAGCCGAAACTAACTAATATCAACCGCTAGATTGTCCAGGCTCACACGCGTGTGAACCTGGCGCCAGCCCCTGTGGGCAAGCCCCCTTCCCCCAAGCGGAAGGGGCGCTTTGCTGAGTAGCGTAGTTAGGATTTTCTAAAATAGATAGCTAAGAGTTAGCTGAGTTCGATTCCGTGGCTTTGCCCACCTCTATCCATCCAGCAAGGAAGATGTGCTACATGATCTCCCAACGGAGTCATGTTGTAATTTAATTTTATTTTTTAAATGGCGATTAATTAATTAATTAATTAGGAACATAACTCCGTTGGGAGTATATGTAGCACATAGCCCTGAGAAGGGGCATATGAGCCTATAATACATTCTAAGCTACTTCCTGCAAGGGTGGGAATGTAAACAACACTTGCTCTAGGTGCACCAGGGCACCCGCACCCTCATGGTCTATCACGCTATGCCCGGGTAAGGGGGGAGCATGCCTGTGAGGGGGAAGATCATCATGGCTATACAAGAGCTATGGCATGGCTTCTCAGCAGAGAGTGACTCCCTGCATGGGCACAACATTACTAAATAAGGCTAGGCATCGTCTGGAGTGTGGCACATCATAGGCACACATGTACATGACTAAAAAGGCTAGGCCTCAGCTGGTATAGTGCCTGTAGTAGGCGGGCATGTACAAGGCCACTGTCTAACTATTCTACACTACTGCTGTATTCCCCTAAGCTGGGGCGTCTGGAGTCGTTGGGGCCGCGGGGGTCGCCTGCCAGGGCTTGTGGCCGACGTAGATGGCCGCCCCCTTCCAGTACACCGGCTGCCCCGCCTTGGTCTGCCGGAGCTGGAGGTAGGTCGGCCATAGCTCCCGTCGCCGTTGTTGCTGCGCCAGGGTCAAGTCGTCGTCAAGGGTGAAGAGAGTCTTCTCGAGCCGCTTGCGGCGTCGGAGAAAAGAAATCTTGTCTGCCGGGGTCTTAAAGGTGAGAAGGAGCGGGGGCGGCCCTGCCTTACCCCGCGCGCGGGGAAGGCGGTGGGCGACCAGGTCGATCTCACCAGTAAGGCCCATGCGACTAAGAATTTCTCTCTCAAACGCACGTGCAAGCTTCTCGGAATTCTCACCTTCCTCCATGGCGAGGTTCTTGACAATGACGTTAAGGCTGCGCTTGGCAAGCTCGGCCTCCTCGCGGAGGTCAAGCGTCTGCCGCTGGAGCTGGGCTGCGACGGCGGAGGTGGTGGAGGTGGTGTGCTGCTTAAGCATGTCCGCCCAGGTCGTGATGGGAGGAGCATCGCCGGCCAGGCCAGCAGAGGCTGGCTTGGCGGCAATGTCCTTCACCGCCTGGGCGGTGAGGCCCGCGGTGTTCTGCAGGACCTCGATAGCGATGGCATTATCCTTAAGACGTTGGTCAATGTCGCGGAGCTGGGCGGTGATGGAGTCGGTGGAGGCGGAGGGGGGGGGTGGAGGCGAGGAGGGTGGCGGTGGCGGTGGGGATGGTGGGGAGCTCAGCAGCCAGCGTGCGACCCACAGCTGCCACATCTGCAGCTAGGGGCGTCACGTGCTGTGAGATGGTTTCTTGGAGGTGGAGGAGGAAGGTGGATTCGGTCAAGGGGGAGGGGGTCCAGAGGTCCGTGATACAGCGCTGAAGGATGGAAAAGAGGGCGGCGAGCTGAAGACGGGGGCGAGACCAGCGGGCCAGGTTCTCAGCATGTTGTCGGATTGAAAACCGGCCGTCAGGTCCAGTGCGGAGGCGGCTATGGCTTTGAAGGCGCTTGCACAGGTCGAAAAGGGAGGCGTATGACCCATAAAACACGAGCTCCAGTATCTTGATGGGTGGCATGTCGAAATAGCTGGGTCTGGCGTCGTCGAAGGTGGAAAATAACCCGTCAACGTCAAAGTCGCGCTCAGACCAGCTCGGTTCGGTTGGGCGGCTGCGTTTTGGCTCAGGCGAGGCTGAGGGCGAGGCAGGAAGCCCGGGAGGGTGCTGGACGACCACCAGTGCGCGACTAGTGTCATCATTGCCTGCCGGACCTGAGGGCGAAGCTGCAGCCGGAGCTGCAGACGTATTTTCATTGCCGAGCGCAGCCGTCAGGCTGCGTTGCGTCGATAAGCGTTTGCTCATCGTATATTGCGTAATAGCTGCGGAAAATTATATCAGCATGTGCGTCGTAGAAAGACGCGTCGATTGTGATATTCACGGCTGAATTCGGTGCTCAAACGTGAAAGTTATGAGCTCCGCCGTCAGCCATGGCTACCTCGTGGCTCGTGGCTCGTACTGGTACGTAAATGGCGATAAGTACTTGTTATGTGCAATGTAAGATCGAGGTCAATTGCGACTAGTATCCGCAGACTCAATAGAATACGTGCTACATGATCTCCCAATGGATGTTGCGTTAAGAATTTCGCCATGCTATGCCATGCAGAGAGATGCTCTCTGTAGAGAAGCCATGTCCTAGCTCTTGTATAGCCATGATGATCTTCCCCACCTATGACAGGCTCCCCTTCGCTGGTTGTTGCCTGAAACTCTGGGTGGTGCAGGTGCCCTAGTGCACCTAGAGCAAGTGTTGTTTACATTCCCACCCTTGCAGGAAGTAGCTTAGAATGTATGATAGGCCATATGCCCCTTCTCTGGGCTATGTGCTACATATACTCCCAACGGAGTTATGTTACAATTCAATTCAATTCAATGATCTCCCAACAGAGTCTTGTTATAATTTAATTTTCTTAATCCTCAGACGTGTATACCCTTGCACCGGGTAAGCACTCATAACAGTTGACAAGCATGATTTGCATGCGAGCTCAGCCTCAGCGTTGCCGAACACGCATGCGAGCGCCATCAGCTGGCGCACACCACAAGAATTACTGGGGCACATAATCCTGCCCCCCCCCCCCCCACACCAATAAAACATCGAATCGCAATACGTCGACCATCTGTCAGAATGTCAATAGCACCCGTAAGGCGTCCGGATCATATACTGCCTAAAATGATGTCACGTGATCCCATTCAATTCTAACTAAAAGCCACGCTTCCGGCTGCACTGATAATAAAAGCACCAAAGACACTCCCAACTGCTGCTGTAAGGATATAACCAAGGGGAGGCTAAGGCGTCCTGGGACCGCCGTGGAGACCTAGCTGGTATGCTGGAAAGAGATGACCCTACATGAGATTCCGGCACGCTGGATGCGCAGGAAACAGAACCAGTGCCAATGTAAATAATCCAGGCACACAGTCCTCATTAAGTTTGTTTCATGATACACAACCATCCGAAGCAGGCACATTGCCACGTATATATATATTAAAAATATAATTACTTACAGCAGAGTGAAATCACTCAAACCAAAGCAAACGCCCAGCTATAAACCTATATACAGAGCCATGTCAAAGCTCTATACTACGATAAGACCAATGGAAACGCCTAACGGGAGGAACCTAATAGCCCTGCTGCACCGCAAAATCAGCCCGCGTACGGCGGAGCATGATGTCCGCCATGGCCCGAGTCAGCGCCACCGACAAGCGCTGACGCCAATATGACGTCCAGGTCCGCGCCGACCATGGGGCCCGCTGGCCCTCCAGGTCCAGCCGGTCCTCCCGGAGCCGGCAACACTCCTTGAAGAAGGCGGAGGTCAGGGGCCCCATGGCCCCAAACTCCTCCAGGACAAAGGGCACCACACGATGGTGCCCGACGTCGCCGTAGGCCAGGAGCTTGGCCCGCTCCGCCCGGTCCGCCGTGTAACCTGCCGTGAGGGAGGCCCCAGCCACGTGGCTAAGAGCCAAGGGCCGCGCCACCGAAACGTCAATAAGCAGATGCCGGCCACCCCCCTCAAAGTCCAGCACCACGTATATATAGTCGCCTCCGTTCAATCTCCCGCCGCATTCCCTGCTCGCGTCATCGATAAACACCAGAAAACCTACGCGGGTATTCTGCACACGGCTGATTGGATTGCTCTTTTCGCGGACCTCAACGCCCAGGGACGTGCGTGGCTGTTCTCGCTTTCCTTGCGGAGTGTGGGCTCGGCGTACCTTCGTGCTCTTCCCATGGCCCCCCATTCGCCTTGGCTCCCAGCCACTACTCGGTGGCGCTCCGGCACCAGCTATTTGCCCCGCAGCCTCTTGTTCCGGCCGGGCGGCCTTGTGGTAGCTGTGGGCAGCCGCTGGATCCCACGGGGACTCACTACCTTGCCTGCATGGGGGGCCAACAGAATCAGAATTGGTATTTGTATTTGCACACTGTCCTCCTGACGGTGGTGCTCGCCATGATTCGGTCGGTTTTCCCCCACGCGAACATCCGGTCCGAGGATGCGGATGGCGCTGCCTTCTATTCCCCCAACCACCGGCCTGACATCGTGGTGCTGGACTTTGAGGGGGGTGGCCGGCATCTGCTTATTGACGTTTCGGTGGCGCGGCCCTTGGCTCTTAGCCACGTGGCTGGGGCCTCCCTCACGGCAGGTTACACGGCGGACCGGGCGGAGCGGGCCAAGCTCCTGGCCTACGGCGACGTCGGGCACCATCGTGTGGTGCCCTTTGTCCTGGAGGAGTTTGGGGCCATGGGGCCCCTGACCTCCGCCTTCTTCAAGGAGTGTTGCCGGCTCCGGGAGGACCGGCTGGACCTGGAGGGCCAGCGGGCCCCATGGTCGGCGCGGACCTGGACGTCATATTGGCGTCAGCGCTTGTCGGTGGCGCTGACTCGGGCCATGGCGGACATCATGCTCCGCCGTACGCGGGCTGATTTTGCGGTGCAGCAGGGCTATTAGGTTCCTCCCGTTAGGCGTTTCCATTGGTCTTATCGTAGTATAGAGCTTTGACATGGCTCTGTATATAGGTTTATAGCTGGGCGTTTGCTTTGGTTTGAGTGATTTCACTCTGCTGTAAGTAATTATATTTTTAATATATATATAACCCCTATTGAGTGATAGGGGCTTGTGGGGTACCGGGGAGCTATTATTGAGTGATGATGGTTGAGTGATAATTGAGTGATAAAATATTGGAGTTTTTTGACTTTTTACTGACACCCGTCACGGGCTTACTGGCCCTTCTCAACCCCCGCCAGTTGTGCTAACTAGATTACCTTGTGTTGGCCGAGTCCGCCACGGTGTTGGATGAGCGGCGGTGGATCCCCGAGAGCGAGAATATTGCCGATGCCTTGACCAAGCCAGCGATGCTGTCGGGGCCTCAGTACAAGCTGCTGCGGCAGCTCATGATGACATGAGTTTTTTTTACCGTGTGACCTGTCGTCTTTTTGCATGGGAATGGGCGCTTCTTTCATCTGTGAATACATTTCCCTAGACCTGACAGGCGGCCAGTGTGCCTAATAACGATGCATGTGGTGCAGTTGCACCCAAGTAGAAAAGGAGGCCGGGAGCAAAGCCCGGGTGTTTTTGGCGTGCTCAGATCCCAGCGTAGGGCACCCTCCTTGGGGTTTAGGATTTGGGGACGGTCAGTGTGCCGTTACGTGTTTCTCTACTTGAACGTACGTAGGGTCAGTGCTACCCTATTGCCCCTCGCTTTAAATAATTTATGATAATTATTTAAAAAGAAAGTATGGGAGTTGTGCTCCCGAGTGGCATCTATCCGCTGGCCGGTAGTCGCCGGCCTGGGCGCCTAGTCAGGTGGGCATCAAAGATTGGTGTCTAGATGCTAGTCGGTGCCTAAGCAAGGTACGGAAGCCAGTGCGCGCCGGGACGGTCAGAGAACCGTCGCCCTCGGTAGCACAGATCCGCTGAGTGCCGGTAGTCTCGGGTTAGAGGCTCGAGCATGCACTATCGGGTAGCCTACCGGTAGTCTCGGGTTAGAGGCTCGAGCATGCCTTATCGGTTAGCGCCGCGCCGCTGAGCTCCTTGCGGCCTGGCCAGCTGCAAGGGTTCAATAGCAATCAGTGGCGGCTGCGGGCTCAGCCTCCCACAATCGGTTCCCCAAACAACAAAAATCCCGTCTCCATCGCCGGCGTGCTAGCCAGCGGCGAAGGGCATTCAACTCCGCCAACCTTGGCTCAAGGGTCGCCGGGCTTTAGAGGTGCTTTATGATGCTGGCATCCGTCACCACCAGCCGTGGGTCTGCCGCCTACCGATCCCCTCCTACTCCCGAGCCTGGGGGTGCGATGGTTCGTGACGGGCGTGAAAAGTGTGACTTCCGTTTTGCTCAACCATGACCGACCGCGGACAGCGGGGTGGGTTGAGAACTGCGGGAGAGGGTGTAGCGTTCTGCTCAACTTTTATAACAAAAGCATTCAAAAGTTGAGCAGAACGCGGGACCTCGAAAAGTCAATCTCACCGCCCAGCGCGCACCTGGGTCGATGGACGGCGTGAAAAAAAGTGACTTCCGTTTTGCTCAATCGCGACCGACCGCGGACAGCGGGGGTGTGTGAGAACAGCGGGAGAAGGTTCAGTTGTGAGGGTAAGAATGCCACGAATTCCGCCATGGTTCTTGCAGGAAGTTGCCTTTATTAATAATCAGGAAACACAGACGTAAGTCACGTCACTTCCAAGACTGCACGCAGCACAGACGACAGGGTCGCAGTGCCAAGAGAACGTGCACGCAAGAACTAGCGTCCCGGTGTGACCAAGTCACTCATATAGCTTACTAGGGACGCGTCCAAGTATTCAGCTGCACTGTCACAGCTGAACTGTCAATCAATTGATTACACAGACTCTGGCACGCCTTTGGCGCGCAGATCTATCAATTGTCCATACGGCTAGTCCTGTGGACCTATCCGTACACTAGTCAGCATCAATTGTCTCATAGGTCCTGGCGCGCTACAGTGCGCCTACCTATCAATTGACCATCAAGTCCTGTACAAGTCCTGTCAACGTCCTGCGGACTATCAAAGTGACACTTGTACATCCTGTGTCCGTACGCGCCCACAGTGGCGCGCCGGGTACTGTCGGCACAGCCTAGGAAACGTCATAACTTTTACGTTCCTTAACCAAATGAGGCGTTCAAGGTGCCGTTGGAAAGAGCGTAACAATCTCTATCCATCTAACGTAAATCCTTTACGTTAACTCCAATCCCTTCTTTTCTTTAGGGATCACATCCCCTGCCAGGGACCCTTGAAGTAGCTTGAAATGTCCTTCACTCCAGCTTGAAGCTTGAACAGATGTCTTTAATGGCCATTGCCATTCCCCCAGCCCTTTCTTTTAAGGAACTGGAAAAGAAACAGATCTGCCACAGGGAAAACCATTTCATGAGAAATGGAGAAAACCTATGGAAGTGGCATTACAGAGTACCACCAGATATTAGAAGCACACAAAATTAAATACATACAGGTTAATTCTATGAGGTCTTCTCCAGGAATTAATCCCATCACCTCGGTAGAGCCTCCAGTACAATGACCTTCTGGCGGTGAGTTACATTAATCCCAGATACTAATCCCATAAAACCCAGTACATATTCAATATAAGTACAATAAATCCATGACAATTAAAATACCACTTGACAAAGTAAGGCGTATTACAATAGTTTGCCTGTCATTCTCTCAACAGGGGTCTATTGGCGCCCGTCTTACGGCGCCCGTCTACTTGCCAGATGGTAAACTGCCACAGCAAACAAATGACAAAATGAAACACATAGGCAACAATTAAATCCTGCCCTGGGGAACTAGGGAAGTCTGAACAGGCAAACACCTGAACAGGCCAGCTTGTAGAAACATAATACCAGGGAATCGAACCCCGCCCTATAAACCCCAGAATAAAGGTTCCCAGACCATTGTGAGAGGTATGTACAAATATACATTTCTTTTAAAATAGAATACATGGTCTGTAATGGACCTGTCAACCTTGTGTAGTCAACAGCATGAACCCCAGCCAAAACCTGGCTGTATCCTGATTAAAATCAGAGTGAGTGTACCATGGTCCATGAGCCTTAGTACAGACTAAAATACAGGTATTATGCCAGTCACAATGCTGACACTACCACACAATCTGCTCTCCAATGCCCTATAACCATGCACCAGCTTAGACAGCTTGCTGAGATGGGTCCATCAGAGACTGAAGAACCTTGTATTGCACTGCTGCCTTCTGCACTAGCTTGGTCAAAGCATCAGCAGGATTGTCAACCCCAGGGATATGCTCAATATTGGCCAAGGAGGACAACTCCTTAAGAAGGAGATAATCCAAGTCCCTACTTCTGGCCATCTGCCTGTGCACAAACTGCACCATCCCCATGGAGTCTGTTTTTAGAAGAGTGGTAACCTGAAGTGGCCAAGGAGTGTTAGAAGTCATCTGATGAAGCAACTCCTTCAGATAAAGGCTTGTGTGAATGCCTTCACAAATAGCCCTGCATTCTGCCACATCACTGCTGACAGCCACCCGTTTGTGCAGGCGACTAAACCAGCTCACCAAACTCCCCAGGCCTTCCTGTCTGAGCACAAAGAGCCCTGCAGCCCTGCCCCTGACCTTGGAGACCTGCCTGCTGTCCATTGAGCTATCCACATACAGCTCCATGCAAATGGGTTGTGATAAATCCACTGCAGACAACAGAATGCCAGATGAAGCCCTGACCTGATCAGCCACCTTGGCAGACCCTAGCTCCACCAGCATGTCATCAGGCAACCTGGCTATGACCATAAGGTCTGGCCTGGAAATGCCTGCCACCCAAGCAACCATGCCCCTCACCATGGGACACAGTGCCTGTGTGATGGTTGGAGGAAGCTTGCTAATGAGGGTCTCTTGATAGTCATTGCCCCCCACCAGCAGCATACGCCACTCCCCTCCCTTCTTCACCAGTGTGGCCTCCATGCCCACAAACAGCAGAGGCTCATTCTCCACCTGCCATTGCTCCCTACCCAGAGGAAACTTGGACTTAATGATGGAGATCAGCTCCTTAAGCCACGACGTGGGAGCTATCAGATGTAGGTCATCCCCGTGCAGCGAAGCATACACTGGCAGGCCTTCCCATTGCCCCAGAAACAGACAGGGGTCTACAGGAGAGACCTTCAAGTTGCAATGCTCCTTCAGGAAACGGTTGAGAGTCTCCCTCCAGATTATTGGACTTGACCTCAGGCCCTCCAGGCCCTTGAGGATTTTAAGGAACTCCGTGTGGATGTCCCTTTTCCATACAGCAGGCACCCTAACATAGAAAGGCGTCTTGCCCTCCCACTTTTCCTGTGCCACATCTGCATCACCCTCCAGAAATGCCCTCTTGAAGTCTATCACCACTGAGCCATAGTCCAAGCCCTTGTTGAGAAGGCCTAGAAAGACACACAGCAGCAGCCTCCAAGTATCATGCAGCATGCCAGGGGTATACAACTCCTCAGCAGTGCACTCACCAGTACCCTTGAACTCATTCAGCACTGGCCTGACATGTGGTACCTTGACCCCGTCCACCTCCTTCATCTTGATGACAAACTTGAGCTTGAGTAGACGTCGTGCAGGAGGCAGGTCATTGACAGGTTCCACGCATTTCTTGGAGATCCAGTCCTCCCCAGATTTAATCAGACCCAGTGTGACCTGGGGACACATAATGGGAGAGGACATGAGCTTCACCAGGCCTTGGTAGTTGATAGGGCTGTGTCCAGCAAGTGAGTGAGGACCAATGCCCAAACTGCTTGGATGACTAGCAGCTGGCAGTATGAGGTCATCAACCAAGGGCTCCTGCCCCTGGCACACTTGCACACGCTTAACCGTCCTGGTTACTGCACGTGATAGGTGAGTGGTCCTGAAATTAATCAGTGGGACCTGACCAGCCCCTTCCTTAGTCAGGAGAGAGGACGTGATCACTACCCCATCCTGGCATAGGAAATTCTGCCCCAGAAGAGCAGGTCCTTGATAGCCCTCCAAGACACAAAAAGCAGTGTCCTGTCCAAGGATAGGAATGAATACCTCACCCAGTACCTTCACGTGTACCCCGCCACTGAAGTCAGACACAAACTGATAGCTGGGTTCAGACATGCTGTACCCTGCTGCAGCCCTGGTCCCAATAATGGAGACCTGAGAATTAGTGTCTACCTCTAAGGCAGTGTCCAGCCCCAGATTGCCATGCCACCTGAGCTTGGCTACCTTGGGCTGCTTCTTGGCCCTTTGTAGAGCCCCAATCAATCCAGCCAAACTTGTCCCCCTGGGCTTGGTTAGTGCCTTGGGCTTGACAGTTGACTCCCCAGCTGTTGACCTTGCAGCCTGTTCAACAAGTACCTCTGCAACCTGGCCAGGGCTGACAGATTCCCCTGCAACAGATGTGGTCGTTGCGTCAGTGATGTCACCTGGGACCTGAAAATCCTGCAGATCCTGTGAGCCTTGTGCCTGACTGCCCTCATTCATCAGGTTAGGCTTGACATATGACCAACTCAGCCGGTGTACATGCTTTGGTTCGTCCTCCATGCTGACCAAGCATGCGTGGCTAGCTTCATCAACCTGGGTAACCACCCCAGGACTCCAGCTACCACGTTTGCCATAAAGGCTAGGTTCCTTCCAAGCTAGGACCTTCTGACCCACTTGTGGCTCCAGCATCTTCCAACCCCGGTCCTTCTCCCTCAGCTTGGCAAAGGTGACATGTGCAGCATGTTTCCAGCCCTCCAGCACATGTGGTGGGCACAGGCCATGATATAGACCCATTGGGCTGACAGCAACTCCATCATAGTAGAAGTTAACCCTGCTGTTCAGCTGCTGCTCCACGTTCCTCAGCCATGCACTCCTGACAAGTGCAGGTGCAGACAAGGGTACCCAGTCTTCAGAGATGATCAATTTCTTGACCTCCTGGATTGCCCTCTCGATAGCACCCTGCTGCCCATGAGCCTCCCTAGGTGTAACCAGCAACTCAGGAAGGGTAGGATCACCCTTGAGATGCTGAAACTGCATGTCCACCTGGATCCTTGTGGTAGGAAACTTGGCTCTTACATTCTGCAGGGCAGCCAGCAAGTACCTGTTCTTCATAGAAGGTAAATGCTCAGCACCTTGTATTTCGTGTACCTGTCCACGCACACCAACAGTTGCATGCCCCTGATGTGTTGGATATCACACTGCAGATCACCAATGCTCTGAGGTAGAGCTTTGGCATGTGATTTCCTGGGCTTGTTGGAGGACAACTGGCACTTACACCGTGAGGCAGCTTGCTGACACGCCTTAAGAAGGGGTGCCCTGCCCATACGGAAGGCAAAGTTGTTTGACAGAGAAGTGGCATGCCCAAACATGTTGTGGATTCGGGCACCCAACTCCTGGTACACAGAGGAAGCAGTCCCTGGCACAGTCAGGACTGTGCTGTCAGGTTGTCCAGCATCACCATGCTGACTTCCATCCTGTTCTGACTCAGAGCCTGAGTCACCCTGCTCATGCCCAACACCTGGACCGCCAGCAGGGACCACATGCATACCACCAGAGGCCTTCACACCCCTCTGTGGTTGTACATTGGTTTCTCTCAAAATGAGAGGTCCACCCTCGTGCCCAGCACGAGGATGCATAGGGTCAGACATACTTACAGCTGCATCAGCTGTCAAGGACGTCTTCATAGGAACCTGTACCTCTCCAGGTGACCTGGGGCCACACTGAACCTGGAGATCACCCTCTTGTTGCCCAGATATAAAATCTGCATTGGAGCACCTGGCCTCCCCCTTGGGTGAATTAAGGTGTGTAGGGGTTGCCTCAGACAGTCACTGCTCCTTGTTGTCTTCTTGCTGACTGCCCTTTGAAGGCTGGCCTGCCTGGGACTTGTTGTTGTTCTTCTTGTTGTTGTTGTTATTCTTGTTGCTGCCCTGGCCCTGGGACTTCTTGAAGCTGGGACACTCCTTCTTGATGTGCCCCCACCCCTTGCACAGGTAGCATTGTATCTTGGACTTGCCCTGGCCACTGCCCCCATTGTCAGACGCGTTGCCCTGCTTGGGCTGACCACCCACCCGCCTGAACACCGACTTGGAGTGTGACCTCCTGTCAGAATCAGGTGAATGATCTCCCTTGCGCTTGTGATGGTTGCCCCTACGCCCTCCTTGGCTTCGGTCAGCCTCAGACGTCTTGGAGCCACCCTGGGTACGCCCGCCTGCCTGGGTAGCCTTCACTGCTGGCACTCCACCCTCAAACAGCTCCTCTGCCTCGAGAGCTTGTTTAATGATGACCTTGTAGGCCTTCAGGGTAGAGTGTGGGGCACACATGACTTTTAAGGAGCCACGTGTCGCCTTATCCAGCCCAGAAACCTTGAGCCAGTTGGTTAGGGCTATGTTATCAGCGACATTAAAGCCGTGAGCCCTGCCCTCCTCAACCATCTTACAATAGTTGAGAAAGTTCTGGATCAGGTCCCCCTTGACCTCCCACCCTTGATACTTGTCCTGCCAATGGATGCCGACCTTCTTTCGTTGGTCCTCCAGCAGCTCCTTCAGCTCAGCCACGTACAGTGCCCAGGCCTTATTGGCCTTTTTGCACTCCCTGGTTAGGTCCTTAATCTGGTCAGTACACTTGCCAAAAGTGCTACTGCCTATCCAGATTTGATAGTAATTTGTACCACCGTACAAGCTAGGGAACCCTTCCAATCCCTCCACAAACTCTTCAGCCTGCTTAGGCTTGGAGTCTGAGGTTACAGGCTGCAACTGATTGACAATTAAAAGACCCTGTGTGGTAAGATCAAAGCCATGAATAGCTTGTGCATTATTATTATTGTGAGGAAGGTTGGTAATCTCTCCGGTAAGCCCCACGTCATCTACGTGAGCGGTTCCACTACCAGCACCCCCATTATTATTCCCACTGGCTGGACCCTTGCTACGGCGTCCCTCAGCCATCCTGCACTACCAGCTATTCAAAGAACACCTTAACGAAGCAGCAGAAAATATGTACAAAATTTTTGTGTCGCCTCTGCCGCCTGCGCCGGTGTCGCTGCCGCCCCCGCGAATTGCCGCCGAAATTCGACAAAAAAATGTCGACAAGTACTGCAGAAGAAAATTAGGCCGACTAGTAGTCAAGGCCCCTGAAGTCGCAGTACGTGTATACGAACTCACGATCCTCCATATCCAGCTCCGGACCTGCACCGGTATGAATTAAAACCGGCGTGCTCCCCGCCGCGTAAGTTGCGACGCGCCGACGCGCGACGAGGCGCAGAGGATGTGTAAAGATCGTCAATAATTCCCACCCCGCGGGAATCCACTCTCGCACAGAGGCGAGAAATGCCACCAGGTTAATTAAAACCTGGCGCTCGCGACTGCGTACGCCGCGAGTGAGCAGCGATAGCAGCGCGAGATCCTGAAACAAATTTGTTGACACCGCCGGCGCGCCCCCCGTGCGAAGCGATGCCCAGTTTTGCAGGTTTCTCTGGTAACCGGTGAGTGAAGAGAGGACGTTGTCCAACTCCTCAATGGCAGTCGTGACTTCGGTCACCGACCGCAAACCTCCCCGCACCTGGACCGTAAATGTCGATAAAATGTTTCGAATCTGGTCCAACATGCGCGAGCCGGCACCAGTGCTGGCAAATCGGGGTCCTCGGGGTTATCCCCGAGCAATGCGTGAGCTGCACGCTGCTGACGATGAAGCTCGTCGAGCGAAACTGTAACTTCGTCGAGCAATTGTTGCCACGACGGCACAGTTGGTCTTGACGAAGAACCAGCCGGCGGAGCGGCTATTTCCTCATCGTCCGGAATCCGAAATTCTTCCGAATTTGGCATCTTTTTGACAGAGCGTGTAATACGAGTTGTGAGGGTAAGAATGCCACGAATTCCGCCATGGTTCTTGCAGGAAGTTGCCTTTATTAATAATCAGGAAACACAGACGTAAGTCACGTCACTTCCAAGACTGCACGCAGCACAGACGACAGGGTCGCAGTGCCAAGAGAACGTGCACGCAAGAACTAGCGTCCCGGTGTGACCAAGTCACTCATATAGCTTACTAGGGACGCGTCCAAGTATTCAGCTGCACTGTCACAGCTGAACTGTCAATCAATTGATTACACAGACTCTGGCACGCCTTTGGCGCGCAGATCTATCAATTGTCCATACGGCTAGTCCTGTGGACCTATCCGTACACTAGTCAGCATCAATTGTCTCATAGGTCCTGGCGCGCTACAGTGCGCCTACCTATCAATTGACCATCAAGTCCTGTACAAGTCCTGTCAACGTCCTGCGGACTATCAAAGTGACACTTGTACATCCTGTGTCCGTACGCGCCCACAGTGGCGCGCCGGGTACTGTCGGCACAGCCTAGGAAACGTCATAACTTTTACGTTCCTTAACCAAATGAGGCGTTCAAGGTGCCGTTGGAAAGAGCGTAACAATCTCTATCCATCTAACGTAAATCCTTTACGTTAACTGGTTCAGCGTTCTGCCCAACTTTTATACCAAAAGCTTTTAAGAGTTGGGCAGAACGCGGGACCTCGAAAAGTCAAGCTCACCACCCAGCGCGCACCCGGGTCGCTGGAAAACCCAGCCCTGGTCGGGAAATTCGCGGAACTTTCGTGCAGGGGTCTGCGTCCTCGCGGTGCTCGGGAAGGGAGGGAGAGGGGGTGGCGGGGTTTTAGCGAATGTCTCTCCAGAGTTGCAGTTGCTCCTTCACCTTCGCGAATGTCGGCGAAGAGATGGACTGCCTGCCCGTGACGCAACCGGCCATGATGGAGAGAACCGCGAGGTCCTCACACACCTTGTGAACGTCGTCCGGGGTCGCCTCGCTACCTAGTGCGCGTGAGGCGGCGGCTAGGAGGGTCAAAGGATTGTCAAGCTGTTCTAACTCTAAACGGTAGTTGTCATCGTACGGGTCAGGCTTTCCGGCGATGATGCAGGATATGCGCGCCACCTCTGCGGCGTTGCGGGCCCGCTCGCTGCCGTCCTGGATGTACCCGCCACTACCCGGCTTGCAGGCCTCGATGCAGTTCAGAATGTCGTTCATGGTCACGAACATGTTGGAAGCTGTATAGATTCACGAAAAGAAAATTTTATTGATTAGTTATGTTTATTATCAGGGGATGGGGCGGGAGTCGGAGTGCCCTCGGAGTCTGGCGCGATTTCAAAAGGGGCGTACACGACCTCATAGGCGCGCCTGTACGTCGGGCTCCTTCTAATCCTCCTTATTGACTCCTCCAGAATTTCTGAGTACTCGTAACCAAGCTTTAAACAGTTGCCCATAGAAGTGTTTCAACCTATGTTGAGCTTTTTTAACCTACTTGTGATGGCACTTGCACTTGTCGAACCCGCGAATTTTCTCAAAACGCAAGATGCAAAGAAACGACTCGTGGGTTAGTGGGATGAATTGTTTGTCATCAACTCCTCTGTCAATGTGCACTAAACCGATCTCGAGTCTCCCGCCATTCCTAAACAAGTGATCGTTTTTTAGGTTGAAAAATGCATGGTCGTTTATCACGGTGTACGAGGCGGCAACATCTTTGCATTCTTCCGTACATAGCACGACACTGTCTTGTGGGTTATGCTCTCCTCCAGAAAAACTTGAAGAAACTAGTCCGACAAGCGAGTAATTTTCTTGGTTTTCCACGTCCTTGAGATATGCGAAATGGACCCCTCCGCGCCATGTGCTGTCTATGATAGGCGCTCTTGGGTCTGGCTTGATATCGAAAGAATAAATTCCATTGTACTCGTCGATTGTGTTCTGTGACGCGACAGAATCTAAAGCGATTTGGTAAAATGTGGGATAATCCATGGCGGTTTATTACAACTTATCAGAGATAATAGTTCTAGTCTTTAACTCTACGCTGGGATGGCGGCGGGGGTGCCCCACTTGGCCACGAGGTACCCACGGATCAGCTCGAGCTCGGCCGCGGTCTTGGCGGTGTTGTAGACCAGGACCTCGCCGATCCACCCGTCAAACGCGCGGGCAGAGTTGCTTATATCTGCACCGAGAGCGATACTCCCCGAACCGATAGTAGGGTCGACTCCAAATCTACTGTAGCCAGATCTTCCATCGAATCTTGTGACAAGTACATTCGTATAGGTGTTGCATGAAAGCGCCATGACGTGTGGTGTGTTGTTGAAGAATTCCGACCTGGTGCACACGGTATCGTATACATTATTCGGAGAGAAACACATGACGCTTTGTGTGTCTGCCCCGTATGCCATAACATAGCCATTGTTCTGGTACGAACCAAGCATATACCCTCTGACATTCGACCCCGCTCCTCTCTGTGGATATGTCGCAGTCGTTAGCTGTTTGGCGACTAGCAGGATGCTTGCGTTGGCCCCAGCCGCCCCCCAAAAGGCGGGGCCGTTAGAATATAAGCCCGTCCCGCGCGAGTTGGTAAATCGGAGAGACCGTTTCGAGTTCAATTCCGTTGTATCCAACGTCGGACACGTGGCGGAAGTGTCCGGCCCAAGGTGGTAGCCGTGCGGTCCTTTGTCGTGCATCAGATTCACATCCCCACCTGCTGTGTTTTGCAGGGTTGTGCCGGAATTGGTGGTGAACAACGTAGAGCTGTCGGACGGGTCATACCACGCGAACAATGCGGGGTCCGTTGCCGGGTTGTAATGGTACGTGAACGACAAAGTGTTGGATGCAGTGTTTCCTACACCCCATGTTGCGCTCGTCACAGTGCCCGCGCCCACGCTTACCGTCGTCGCTAGGTCCGACATGGTAGGGGTCACATCGAATGTGTACGTGGCGCCGCTTCCCAGTAAGTTGGATGCTGTTCCGTTGGTGACGGCGATGTCGCCCAACGCGAACCCTGTGACAGACGTTCTAAAGGTGGCCGTGACTGGGTAAACGGCACCCGTCGGGGTTCCCGACGCGATAGTAACGGTGAGAGTGGGCGAGTACGTGAACGACAGCGTGTTGGAAGCCGCGTTGGCGGTTCCTGTCGAGGCGTCCGCGACAACTCCAGAGCCCACATTGACACTCGTGGCGGCGTACGCGGTCGTTGGCGTCACCTGGAAGGCGTACGACGCCCCGCTGCCGGTCAGGTTGGCGGCGGTCCCGTTGGTCACGGTGATGTCGCCCAACGCGAACCCCGTGACGGACCTGCTGAATGTGGCGGTCACTTCCACTGGAGTCGATGATGGCGTCGAGCCCGCGGTCGTCGCGAGAGTCACCGTCGGAGGGGGCGAGTACGTGAAGGAGAGGGTGGAGGAGGCCGTGTTGCCGATTCCTAGCGTGTTGATTGCTGCGTTTGCTCCAACGCTGACGGTTGTCAGTGAATAAGCGACTGCCGGAGTCACCGTGAACGTGTAGGAGGTGTCGCTACCCGTTAAACCGGATGCAGTACCATTTATGACAGTGATATCACCCAAGGCGAAACCGGTGACTGGTTGGCTGAATGTTGCTGTTACTGCAATCTGGGAGGCGCTGGGATTTGATCCTCCTGTAGTTGTTAATGCGATTGACGGCGCTATTCTTACCGGTTTACGCTTCTTCCGCATCAAAGCAGGACAAACACCATACTCAAACGACATGGAGCTAGTATACTACCACAATGACACTATTTTTTTGGCAGAGGATACTGGAACTTGGGTTCCATCAGCGGGCCCTTCTTGGCCGGCAAGTTAGTCGCCGTGCCATTATCGGCCAGCTCAGGGGTGTCGAAGACCAGCGTGACTCTGTTGAGAGGATTCGCGGTGTATCGCGGGTCCTTGAGATAATCCATCGAATGCTATACACTAACCATCAGACATTTTTACAGGTACACGGCCGCCTGCCGCCCTGCGCCGACGTCCATCTTCGCCTCCATCTCTACGAAGATGTACGAGACATGACCCGCACCCGCGCTGTCGACGCGCAGAGTCACTACCGATGCAGTGCCCCGTAGATCGAGACCGCTCTGGTACTCGGCGCCAGCACATGGCATGTTGAGGTGACAAGCCATGACGAAATCGCTACCAGCCCATGTCTCGGGATTGATGTCTGCCCTTGCGCACGACAGACTGTTCCCCTGGTCATTGAAGGCGCTAACCAGGTTCACCCATGCCTCTGTGATGCCCATCCTGTACGCTGGTGTCTGATTGCTGCCGTTGATGTCGAACTGGAATCCGGTGAGGCCGTCGGCGGTGTGCGCGAACATGGTGTTGTATCGCGCGTTTGCCACATCAGCTGCGGCTGCTACCTGGACGGCCAACAACTTTGACGCGGATGCTGACGAGAGGGTAGCCTTGATGCTGTAGGTGTCGCCGGGAATCGTCTGTTTGGTCGATTGCCAGGTCTTCCACCTGAACGGCAAGGTGCCACCCTCAGCCAGCCGAGACGCGAAGATCTGAGAGACCACATCCTCTTGGAACCTGTACGTGTCGATCGAGAAATGGATGTCATTCAGCTCAAACCCGAGACCAGCCCCAGCCGCAACACCACCACCAGCAGCAGCTCCTGGGATCATCACCCCGCCGTCCATGAGCGTGATGCGGATCTCGATCGGTGGAAAGAGACTGAGGTCGATGATTCGAGGGTCGCCGGACAAGAACCCGAGCCAGTTGTCAATAATACCCTTTTGTGCCGTGTTTTCTGTCAGGGTTACGTTAGCCGTGTCGTTGAGAGACCAACCGGCAGGCCCCTGAGAGTTGATAAATCCCTGTCCTCCATGGACCGTCAACAAAGTGTTGAAGAGCTGGGCGTAATCGTTGATCGAGTCCACAGACTGGCCACCAACCAGCACCTCGAGCCGCCTGATGAGCGAAGACGTGTACGGTGGAAACTTGCAAAAACCAGCCGTCGTAGTCGGTGTCGCTTCAAAGAACATGGCGAACGAGTGAAGGTCGGCAAACCCATGGGTAGGCAGCCGGACCGCCACCACCGACCCCTGCTTGATGCCGGAGTTGGCGGAGAGCGTGGAGAGCTGTACGCGGGACGTGGAGTGCTGACCGAGCGTCTTAATGAGGTACTGCATGGACTTCGGGATCGCGCGATTGTACCAAGAACCGTCAGAAGACATGGTGTGTGTTGTATACCTTCTACCTTAGATAAAAATCCGGCTAGCTTAGGAACTTACCAAGCAGCGGGTTGGACGCCCTGTGCGCGTCCACCTTCCTCTCGATGTGCGAAAGGGCGTCGAGTCCGGTCTTCGCGGCCTTGTAGACCGTTCCCAAGACTGGGGAGCTTTCGAGGAGTTTGCTGGGAACGTGCCCGAGAGCTGCGTCCGCGGCACCGGCGGCACCCTTGATGAACCGCGCGCCCTCGCCGACTTTCCTGATCGCGTCCCCCGCCATGTGTCCGATTTTACGCGCGGTGCTCACGACTTTGCCGAAATCAAGCTTCATCCTCTTCGTTTATACCTACCTGGTTAGATAATCTTCTCGCAGGCAGAACGTCCTTGTCGAGCGCCATGTACTTGAGAATACCCCCGATCTTCCGCGCCTCGACCCCCATGGCCTTTTGCGGGGATATCCGGAAAGTCAGCTGAACCACCCAGTCGCTGTACAGCTGGATCGGTGCGTCGTCCTCGTCTAACAGGCGCAGGCTGATCGACCTAGGTGAGTCTCGTACGTGCTGCCACAGTGGACTCTGCGCCTGCCATATGATGGGCTCGAGAAATTTGGACAGGTTCGGACAACACGCCAACAGACCGCCGTAGACCGTCCCGTGGGTCGCCGAAACCACATTCCCGCGCACGATGTCCGAGTAAACATACACGGCCCGCAGCCGCCCGTTCGTGGCTGGTCGGTTGCTGTAAACGACGAACTGGTCATTCGACTGATGAATGCCGGGTGTTAGCCCGAGGACCCGCCCGACCGACTCGCCAACCAGGAACTGGAACGGACTCTCTGCAACGAACGTGTACCGACTATTGGCCCGATCATAGGTGACTGTGAAGCTGCTGTCGATTGTCAATAAAGTCGTCTCGATGTTCTGGCGGTTCTCGATGGTGGTCCACGACCCGACCGGCAGCGAGACCGTGTGCGCCGTCGCCATCGTGACCTCAAAGGTGTTGTTATTGCTGTTGATGTGTGTCTGCTCGTAGGGAATCGTCAGCAGGGTCAGCCCCACGTCGTGGTAATCCTCTAGCAGGCCAGCAGGGATGTCCCAAATTGGATCATGGAGACCGCCCCTGGTCCTGTTCTCGGTCCTCAGCGTCAACGTCCTGCACTCCTGAACGTACTCCTTCATTCTCTACAATGACTTCAGAAGTTATTTCGTTCTTGCCGTGGATCACGACCTTGCCACTCTCTCCCGCAAGCCCACGCGATTTCCTCTTGAGGACCCTCCTCTCCTTCCCGGTGAGCGGCTTGCTCCTACAGTACAGCATGGCTGCCTCGATGAACTCGCGAGGGGTGTCGGGGTAGAGTGTCATCCACTGGGCGATCTGCAGCATCTCGGCGTCGGAAAAGAGGTTGTCCATATTCATAGACCTTTGCAATATAGCATTCGAAATTTTTACAGGGGAGATTCACGAGACCCACTAATACCAGTAAGCTCCCCCCGTCTAAGGGCCCCGGATACGTGCTTCGGTTCCTTCTTCTTGATCATTGCTCTCAGATGCTGGTTCAGTCCTTGTTGGGTATTTGATTTTGGCTTTAACCCGCAATCCGCACATTCATAGTCGATACTAGAAAATCGCGACCCGCCTTCAAGTCTCGCTGGTTCTGGCGAGGCAGCTACTGGTGGTGCTACTGGGACAGACACTGGAGCGGCCGCTTCAGGTTTTTGGTCATAGGCGGACAAGGGAGGGTACGCGACAGGTTTAGCGTTTGCCATGATGGCGGACATCAACATCGCGTCCCTGAACCCGCGGATCTCGGCGACTTTGCCTTTCTTGGCGGGTCGGCGCACTGGGGTCGAGTGGATGATGATGGAGTTGGTCATCGTGCTCGTCGTGGGCATTTGGGCAGTGGTGCGGACCTTGCGGCGAGCCTTGTGTGCTTTCTTACTTGGGCGTTTTGACGTCTTCCGAGGCATCATGTGCTTTATAACACTGTACTAAGATTTTAAACAGTCCACGTGATTGGGCCAAATATCTCCCCACTTGCCGGCAATCCTGACTTGGACCTGCATTTGAGGGGCGGGTCGAGATACACCACAGCACTACCAGAACCCAGCGGCTTATCCACCCTCAAGAGTATCTCATACACCCCGTCAGCCTCGTCATAACCAGGCGCGACTCGCCAAGATGGACCGACAAGGAGCCTGCCGGTTGTGCCAGGCCCATAAATGAAATTCACGGCATCTGGCAGAAGTCTGTAGGGGTGGCCGATGTCCAGAAGGGCGGGCGCACCTTGCGTGAAATGGACCCGGAGATAGAACGCGCTAAGTGTGGTCGGGGGCGATATGACAGCCCCGTTTTGATCTCGAAAGCTCACAGTTCCCTTTGGTCCGAGTTCCCAGAGCTCTGGCTGCATGTAGTCATAGGCCACCGTTCGCATCCCGGTTATCGAGAATGGGATTCTATGGGCCTCGCGCTCGTCTGTGTAGACAGCCTCATTGAGGTATGATGTCGTGCCTACTTGAAACCCCCCGTCTCCGTAAAATTTTGCAGTAGACGAGTCCATGTATACGAGGGTAGAGCTTGGATTGAAAGAGCCAGTCGGCAGGAACGTGGCGGTGAACAAATGTGTTAGACCTCCTAGAGAAGGTATGAAAGGCGTTGATAATTGGATTGATACATTGATCCACCTCTGACCAGCGCCATTTATACCTGATGAAGTAGTGAGTACCCCTCCCACCCATTCCGCCCCTTTTATAATGGTGCTGAACAGGTTAGTAGTACTTAAGCTCCCATGGTTATAGTACAGCGACACCTCGAACTTTTTTATGTGTGGGAGGTCTGGTAGTACCCCATAGACAGCAACTGGGTACGTCATGGGCGTATTCCCATGATTGTATGGCGGCAACTTGGCGACGGCGTGGACGATGTTATCTTTCGTTGTCAGAAGTTCCGTGTAATAAAGGTTCGCCACCCCGGGAACAGGAGAGGAGAAGTAGTTACGGCCCATGATCGAACAAATTAGCGCTTGTGTGCCGCGGTGGGTAAGGCGCAAGGTGTCTCCAGAGCTCGAGTAAAGGCCTAAAGAGTTTGTGGTTGTGAGTGAGACAAACTCTGTGGTATTCGTGTCATCCACCAAACCGCTTTGGTTGATGATCACCTGACTTCCGGTGTCGAGATAAAACACGATCCTGAGTTGACCAGGTGCGTATGGGGCCACAATTCCTGTCGGAGAGGCCGTGAAAATCCCTCCAACACCGTTAGATAACTTAGTCATGCTGCTTAGACCTGTCGGGGCCCCATAAGAGATGTATCGCTCAACCAGCCCGTCAGATCGCCTCCTGAACGCCACCCAGAAAATCGTCTTGCTAGCCCACGTAGCGTCGAGGGTGTACTGTGTGGCAATCTTGAGGTTTTGATACAACCCGATCTTTCCCTCGGCTTTGTTTATATTGATCCCGCACACTGACCACCAGTTGTCTGCGGCACCCTGATTCCGCCAGCACTCGTGTCCGTCCGTAAATGCGGGATGGTACTTGCCAGTGATGTCATTGTGGTCTGATAAGGAAACGAATGCGCTACCAGACGGTACAACGATCTCGAAGCACACCAAGAACGGCCCATCGATCTCCTCGTCGGTGAACACCACGCACTTAGTTGGTGGAGTTATGTCATCAGCAGCAAGCGCGTTAAAGTTGGCGGGACTCGCCGTGTAGAGGTAATTCTCGTGTGTTGGCTGCAGAGTCGTTGTGTGGTCGCGTGAAAATTGGAACAGGCTATGGAACGTCGCAGCAGGACCAGTGACAGTCACCGTCTCTCCGGTGATGTTCGGGGTGTCGCGGGGACACGAGAAACGCGGGACGACTTGCACCTCTTTCAGGGAGGGGTCTGGCAGGAGGTAGGCAATGCCCCCAGCACCGGTCACGGATCCCTGACTGACCCCGTTTGCCACCACCTCAAAACTGGCGGCAGTGTGCGCGCTACTGCCATAGCCCGTGTCGTGGTCCGCGTGCATCTGGACGCCTATTCTAGCCGGCTTGATCGTCGAGAAGAACCTGCTAGGGGATCGGATGGCGGGGACGAGAGGGTCGGTCTTCACCACGCCGATGATCACGCCCTTCCGCTGAGTCGTCGAGGTCGTTATGGTCCCGTCGTCGTATATTGTCACATCAGCCGACAGGTATTTCCCGTTGTCCGCCGAAGTCAACGCGCAGGTCACGGCGTCCTCCCCTCGCAGGCCTCCGTCTTCATCCAATTCGATCCCGCCGTTGGGGCTAGTCAGAGAGACCTCGTCAACCTTCCAAGTGATAGGAAGCTTCCTTTGATAGGCGTACGGTGTCGTGTTCTGAATGCCCAAGGTGACCCCCGGTATCGCTCCATCGCCTATCAAGACCCACGTTTTGTGCGGCGTGGAATTCTCCCAGTAAGTCTCGTTCACCTGGTCGATCCGCCCTATGTCCCAGGCCGTTAGAGGGGCGTATGTGCGCGTGATGTGGAGGCCGTTAGAGAGTCTCTGCATCCTATTCAGGTCCCTAGTCGTCGCAAACCCGACCTGAGAGAAACTCATCAGTTTTCCAAAATACGCATGACCGGTGCTTCCAAAATGGATTTCGTCCATGTGAGGACCGTCTACAGTCTGGCTTGCGTTGATCGGATCCAAAGCCCCAAGAACCTGGACTTGGTACGTGCATTTCCCGTCGCTGTCTCCTCCCGTGACCGTGTAGGGAAGAAGTATGCGGATATCCTGATTGTTTGTGATCGTGAACGTAGTTCCAGGGGCAGACAAGGTGCCGTTCTCGTATTGGATCGTGAACATGGCGCTAGGGCTGGGCAATGTGGTGTATCCAACACTGTGCCTATCAAATAGCCAGTCGATCTGATCGCGCGTCAATATTCGGTCTGCGACGATCTCGGAAATTGTCGCGTATTGGTCGAGCAGTCGCAAAGAGGAAATCCGAATCCAATCTGCGACGATGCCCCCGTCGACCTCTAACATCCCGCTTGTCTCGCCTGTCGTGACGGCCGTCCATTCGCTGTAGTTGTCGCCCAGTCTCACTCGCGTCGGGGCGCTCGGGTATACGTAGCGGACCCCGTTAACGGTGATGTGCGAGTCGAAGGGATGGACCTGCAGCTGAAGGGACTGGAGATCGCTCTCGAGGTCCGCAATTCGCTCGTCCACCGTGTCCTCTCCGAGCCCTGTGCTCAGGTTATAATTGGCAGGATTCCCGCTAACCACGACCATGTTGTTCTAATATTATCTAAGACATTAACTATAGCGCCAATGAACCCAGTCCCAGACGCCCCAGATTCGCCAACGAGCCCCGCCGCCGCCGACGTGGAATCGACAGCACCCCAGGAGCCCGTAAAGACCGAGGAGGTTAGCAAGGCCGTGAAGTACAAGAAGGGCGCACAACTCTCCGAGGAGCAGAAGCAGGCCCTCAGGGACAAGATGCGGCCGTACCACCAGAAGAGGAACGAGGAGCGCGCCAAGAAGCGCCAGGAGGAGCGCGAGGCCGAGATCACCAAGCGCAAGGTCCTTGAGAAGGAACTCGAACTCCAGCGGCAGAGACTGGTCGAGCTCGAGCTGGAGGAGAAGCGAAACAAGTTCCGGATAGAACGACTGTTGGCCGCCGAGGAGGTCGCCGAGACTCCGACGGACACCCCTCGACCCCGCCGCGGGAAGAAGCCAAAGTACGAGGTCGAGCAGGAGGAGCGCGAACAGGCCGCCAAACCGAAAGCCCCTCCGCCTGCCGTGAAGACCGCGCCGACTCTCACGCCTTACGAGCAAAGGATGCTGGCTATCCGGGCATCCCTGCTGGCCTCGCTCAACGACGACTAAAAATCTCTGCCTTCTAATAAATGCCAGAAATCGAGAGCATCCACATCGAGACGCCGCTCGCCAACAAGGACCTCAAGCTGAAATACGCCAAGACCCGCCAGGTCCCATCCAACGCGCCAAGGCTGCACTTTATCGCCTCTTTTGTGGGCATGCGAGGGACCGGGAAGACGACGGCGGCCATCAACATGGTCAAGGCGTACTTCGACGCGCACTCTTTCGACAAACTGTACCTGATCTCGGGGTCCGCCACGACCGAGCCGAAGTACAAGCTCCTTCCGACGCCCGCCATGAGTATGGAGACGTACACGGACGACAGCTTCAACCAGATGGTGGCGGACATCAAGAAAGACCTCACGGAATACGAGGAGTACCAGCGGGACTTGAAGGTGTGGGAAAAGTTCAAGAAGGAGTTCTTAGACGGCCAGAAGACCGAAGAAGACATGGACCTCAACATGTTTTTGACCCTCGACAGGCTTCAGTTCAAAGAGCCCGAGACGCGGTTCCAGTACGGGCCTCCCTCCTCGATCATCCTCATCGACGACATGGCGGGGTCAAAGCTCTACCGGGCGGACTCGAAAGGTCCCGTGTCGTCCTTTGCATTCAAACACCGGCACCTGTTAACGTCCATGGTCTTCGTCAACCAGTCATTCACGAGCGCGGGAGTTCCGAGGTCCGTCCGCGCCAACGTCTCGTTCCTCGTGCTCTTCCGCACCAAGGACCGGCGGGCCTCGCGACAGATCGCAGAAGAATCGGCGGGTCACACGTCACCAGAGGACTTCCTGGCACTGTGGGAGTACGCCACCCAAAACAGCCCACACGACTTCCTCGCGGTCGACAACGACGAACCAGACGACTCGAAACGCTATAGGAAAAACTTTGATACCTACTTGGTCCTGAAAAAATAAAATCTATTCTTATTACTATACACTTGCGATGGACTTGAAGCAGGCATTTTCTCAGCCCACGACGCCCTCCCCACAATATAGCCTCCCAGACCCAGCCACTCACAATTGCGCGGGGCTCAAGGTGAATAACAACTCCTACCGTGGCAGTTCCGACCGCCGAGATCTGGTGCTCAACCTGGCCACACTCGTGCGCTACCTGACCGGCGCCAGAATAGCACCAAAGGTCCACGAGAGGATGGCGGCGTTTGTGCGAGAGTGCGGGTACGACGGCGAGCTGCCCCCCACGCATACCGGGATAGGCCACGAGTGCCGCCAAAAGTTGATGCACATCATCGCCATGAAACGCAAACCCCGCAACCCCCCCCTCCGCCAAAGGCCCCTCGCCCCCCGAAAATCAAAAAGGAAGTCATCCCTCGGAGCCCCAAGAAGCGTGGTAGGCCCGCGGGGTCGAAGGACACAAAGCCGAGGACTCATAATATCGACCCCGAAACAGGTCTTCCCAAGCCTTGGGGGAGGCCTAAGAAAGGGAAGTCGGGTGGCGATGACAAAAGAACCTAAAACTCACGTTTTCTTTATTCGATTTGATATCTATTTGCACCATTGTGTGCGCCTTGAGTAGAGCTTTCCGGGGACACCAAGAACGTCGAAAACGGACTACAAACGAGAAAGTTACGCCACTTGGCGCGAGAGGGTGTGGGAAGGGGGCGGCGGCCGGTGACAGAGGTCTGCGCGAAGCGCGCGGAATGATTTCCGACATTTTCGACCATTCCGATTTTTTTGGCAGGCATCGAGAGAAAGTTCCCGGGCCTTGAAAACTTCTTGTCAAGGGGTGCCAGTGTTTTGGGACTTGTGAAATTTTAAAAAAGTTGGCTCGAAATTCATCAACCCTTGGCTGCAAGTTTTCATACCCTAAAAATATTAGCTCGATGCCCAAGAATCGAAACAAAAATCAACAGTGCGTTCAAAAATCCCAAATTTTTTTCTAATGTATAGGTATAAGTACCCGCCATGGTCAAAGTCGTCAGGTCCGAGGAAGAACTCCGCCAACGCCGGGAAGCGCAGGCCCGCTATCGGCTCAAACACCCAGAGAAGGCCGCCCTACAGCGAATGAGAGCGATGGCCAAGAAGGACCAGTGGACACCCACCGAGAAGTGGTTGGAGAAACACGGGACAGATTGCGAAGAGGTCAACGAGGTGCGAGCAGTCGTCGGCCTCCCAGAAAAGGAGTGCAAACCCCAGGAAGCACCTTCAAAGCCCGCGCCGCCTAAGAAGACATTGGCACACCCCGCCCTTTGGTCCTTGGACGACGCCAAGAACATGGTCGCGAATTTGCCGGAGACGCTAAGCCCCGCTGAGGGGGCGGGAAGGAAGAGGGCGCAGAGGGCCAAGGGGCAGATTTCGAGGGGTTCTGGGAAGACATACCTCGCGCGGTTGACAAAGATCCTCAGGCATCTAGGATACGAACCAGACAAAGACGGTGCCAAACCTGTGACGCCCCTCCTCGACACCAAGAAAGTGCGCGAGGCCGTAGACGCCCTGTCTGAGCCTTCCGAGAGGGGCGGCAAGAAGGACCGCGCCATCACCAAGAAGACGAACGCCAAGGACCTTTTCTCATCGATCAACTCGATCGATAACCAGATGGATGCCGGCAAAAGGATCCCGCAAGACGTGCGCGAGGCCTACGTGGAGGACATGGCGACGTCCCAGGAAGGTCTCGAGGCCAACGCGGAATTCGTGAGCGAAAACAAGCCACCAGCCCACCCATGGCCCGAGCTCGTCGAGTTGCGAGATAAGGCCGTCAAAGAGGGCTTGGAGAGCGACAAGGCGCTCATCGGCCTCCTCTACTTTTCCGGCGAAGAACTGCCACCTGTCAGGCTCGACTACCACGACGCCCGGATTGTGAAATCGGCGAAAGAATTGGGAAAGACCGAGAACGGCTACATCCCAAAAGAGTACAGGTTCATCATCAACGCCCACAAGACCGCGCCGGTCCTCGGGGCGATAGATTTTGTAGTCCCCAAGAATCTGAAAACGTTGCGAGAAGCGCTCGACATGCGGAAAGACAGGCCTTACTTGTTCATGCCTTCTCGAGGCAAAAAAGCCCCAATGTCAGTCGAAACATTCGGCGCGATCCTCCGCAAACATTTCCACGGCGTCGACAACGCTCGCCAGGCTTTCGTGACCCAATTTGTCATGAATGCAGGCATGGCGGCGAGGAAGCGGTTTGCGAAAATGATGGCGCACTCGGTCAACGTCCAGATCCAATACGAAAGAATGAGGAATGATTGATTCGCTCACTTGTTGAAAATTGATTGTCACCCTTTTATAACGTAGTTATAAAAGTCCCGGGTTTTTTCGACCATTGAGAAAGTCTATTCTTTTATTGATTAATAAAATCCAAGTTTTTGTCCAACCCAGAAAATTCCAACCCGAGTCCAGCCAGAAAAAAAAATCTAAGCATAGAGGTATACACACATTCATCATGACGACCAAAGTTTACCTGAAGTACAACCCGCGCTGGCTCCCAGCCCAACAGATGGCAATCGACAATGGAGAGAAACTAGGCCATCCTTTCTTGGCAGCCCTCGACAAGGACGAGAAAACAGCCAAAAAGTACACGAGCGTCAGGGATGTCGAACACCTTATGGAAATTCACAAGGAGTGTATCGACCATCCACACATCGACATGCACTGCCTTTACGAGATGGTCAAGGAGGATCACCCCTCCTGGATGCACTTCGACCTCGATGACATCTACCCAAAAGGAGAGGACATCCCAGACGTGCTCCACCACTTCATACGCATTTTTGAGGCCTTCTGCTTCGATGTGCTGGAAAAAACCCAGACGGCTTCAAGTATCTCATCTCAGGCTCACCGAGAGAGAAAGGAGACGGCATGAAGGTGTCATTTCACATAGTGGTCAAATACCTAAAAACCACCGACCTGGCCGCGAGACACTACATCATCAACGAATTTGGCTATTATGTCCGCAGCCACTTCCTCGACCCCGACTCGACATTTCACAAAGACGCGGCGCTCCTCATCAACCGAGAGAAGGGTTGGCCGTACATCCAGAAAAAATGGGAGACGTTTGCGGACATCCCCAAGGACTGCGCGACGGATGGAAACATCAAGCTGGTTATCGATGAGTCGATTTACACGAAAAACAGATGTTTTCGGATGGTGGGCCACCACAAGTTTGGCCAGCACGACCCCAACGCGGTATTGCGCATCATCAGCGGGTCGGACGACATCAAGGACCATCTAGTCAACATTTACCCCACAACCGACCAGACAGGCGTCCAGACCGTCGAGATGCCCGAGGGGTGGAAGGAGCACTACATGAAGAAATCCGGAAACGCTGGAAGGAGGGCTCCCAGTGCGTCCATCTCTATGTGGAAAACCGTTTCTGGGACGTTTGTGGACGCTTCGAAAGTCGCCAGATCAGTCGAGGCCATCGCGAAGGTGTCGCCAGGGTCCAGGTACATGAATACACAGGAACAGTTTTCTGTTATGCGCGGGGGCGCCGTCAAAGTCTCTCGCTTTACATTGGACCCAGGCACCAAGTGTCTGATATGCAAGGAGAGCCACAACAGTCCAGGTCACGGGCCAAGGGTCGAGGAGTATAGCGACGGTGAGGTGGCGTACACCTGTTGGGCCGAGAAGCCCAAACCGTGCAAGACGCATATCAAGATCGCCGACCGGTTCGAGTACATCTCCGACAAGGTCGAGTTCACCGAGGTGTACAGCGAGGGGAAGGTGCGCCACTTCGACCTGGCGCCGATCGTGCACTCCCTCCATCCAGGCAGCACCGAGAAGCTCACGTACATCACCCAGTCGAGCATGGGCACTGGGAAATCAGAGGCAAACCGCGCCATGATCGCGGCGGTCCTCAATCTCTACAAAGATGCGCGAGTGTTGCTGATGTTCGCCAACATCTCCCTATCCAGGCAGGAAGAGTACAACCTCAACAAAGATGTCATTGATCCAGCCCTGAACGGCGGCAAAACGAGAACGCGTGCTGAACTGCTGGCTGATTACAGATACTTCCTCAACTATCTCAAGAACTCTCGCAAGGAGGAAGGCGCCAATGACTATTGGATCACCCACCCACGCGTGCTGGTAGTCCTCAACAGCATCCTGCGCCTACAGGACCGCAGATTCGACGTCGTTATCTTGGACGAGGTCGACAGCATTTTTAACGCCTTGTCTAATGCCGTCATGAGGGACCGAGAGAACGTTTTCAAGGCACTCATGGACATCATCACGAACGCCAAAGTATTGATAGCATCGGATGCCAACATCACGGCAGGGGCTGTTAACTTCATCAGGTCCCACAGACCAGCCACGGACTTTCGCGTCATCAACAACGAGTACGTTAGACCTACTAACAGGGTGTTACATTTTACATGCATCAAGCCAGGGAGGGGGTGCGAGAAGGAGTGGATATACCAGGCGTCGAAGCAGGCAAAGAAGTTTCTGGACGCTGGCAAGACGTTCGTGCTGGTCAGTTCTGAGGCAGGCGGCACTCTCGACAGGGTCCGCGAACAGCTCGGAGACTCTCTCAACGGTGTCAACACGCGCCGATACACCAGCAAGACGCCGAAGGGCGACCTCGACCTGGGAGCGAACGAGGCGTGGAAAGATGTCCAATACCTCGAGTACAGTCCGACCATATCCGTTGGCGTTTCGTACACCCTTCCCACGTTCGACTCGATGATCGTCATGGCTCGGAACAGTGACAAGCACGCCCCATACACCACTACACTCCAACAAATGCACCGCGTAAGGCAGCTGCGAGAGGGCGACGTGCACGTTTTCTACCTCGACTCGACCACGCCCGCAACCAGACCGCTTGCGGATTTCAAGCTGATCAAGAGCCACACTCGCCAACAAGTCGACGAGATGTTCATGATGATGAAAGGGTTGAAATCTAGCGTCATTAGTTCATGGGGCGAGGACGGGGAGCGCCTTTTTGGCGACACATCCCCAGCGTACAATTTACTGTGCCGCAACCTAGAAGCATTAGGGGCGTCAAGGAGCCATTACGACGAACTTATGATAAGGACGCTGAGGGAGCGGTATGGTTACAAGATAGCAGGAGAAGTCCAGGCGGGCAGGTCGGAAGAGGCACCAAAGCTGAAGAAAATAGAGAAGGGAGAGTTTGAGCCGCGGATGATCAGCGCCGAGGAGTACCGCGAACTCACGGCGAGGGCAGGTGACCGTGACGCGATATTGACAGACGCCGAGTGCAAGCTCGTCGAGATGTACGAACTGTGTCATGACCGGTACAAGATATCAGAGGACCTCATAGACGAGGGCCTCATCAAGGAGCTGGCCGATGAAAAGGCTCGCGAGACGTACCATGCCAGGGAGCAGTACTCTCGCGTGACAGAGCTCGGATGGGAGGCGGCGATTGGCGAGGGCATCGTCGACGACCGCGCGAGGAAGAGTGAGAACGTCTTCGGGCTCGTCAGGAACAAGAAGATCGATCACGCCTACCGCCTCACAATGGCCAGACAACTGCTGGCTGGCAGTGGGATCATGGAGTTTTGCTTAGACGGCAAGAGTGCATCGTCGACGGCTATCAGCCGCGAGAGGCTGACTGAGGCGGTGAACAAACTCGACCGGGATTGGTTGTATACCTACCAGGGGAAGTTCCGGTCGGTGTTTGGGTATCGACGGAGGAGCAAGAACGGACCTGGGTGTCTAAGTTTCGAGCAGTGTGTGGGGGTCCTCGAGTCCATCCTCGCGTCCACGTTGGGCATTAATATGAGAACTTGGCGCGAGGAGCACGAGAAGGCAAGCGACGCCTACGTCTCTAAAGAGTGCATGATCGAATTCTTTGAGAAGTATAAGCCAGAATGGTGGGGGAAGCAGGCAGAGATAGCGGAAGATATCAAGAAAGTAAGGGAGTTCAAGATGCCTAGTGACTATCAGTTTGCGTTTCGTTAAATCAGGGGCCAAAACGGCAGCGATGACTATGCCTGACCAGGGCTCCAAATAGAAATCCCTTGCCGGTTAACACCCACAAATACGCTTAGACATTTTTTGAAAGTGGCGCATCCTTTTGAAAAAAAGACCCTAAACCCCGCCACCCCCTCTCCCGCCCTTCCCGAGTACCGCGAGGACGCAGACCCCTGCACGAAAGTTCCGCGAATTTCCCGACCAGGGCTGGGTTTTCCAGCGACCCGGGTGCGCGCTGGGCGGTGAGCTTGACTTTTCGAGGTCCCGCGTTCTGCCCAACTCTTAAAAGCTTTTGGTATAAAAGTTGGGCAGAACGCTGAACCTTCTCCCGCTGTTCTCACACACCCCCGCTGTCCGCGGTCGGTCGGATTGAGCAAAACGGAAGTCACATTTTTTCACGCCGCCCATCGACCCGGGTGCGCGCTGGGCGGTGAGCTTGACTTTTCGAGGTCCCGCGTTCTGCTCAACTTTTGAATGCTTTTGTTATAAAAGTTGAGCAGAACGCTACACCCTCTCCCACAGTTCTCACCCACCCCGCTGTCCGCGGTCGGTCATGGTTGAGCAAAACGGAAGTCACACTTTTCACGCCCGTCACGAACCATCGCACCCCCAGGCTCGGGAGTAGGAGGGGATCGGTAGGCGGCAGCCCCACGGCTGGTGGTGACGGATGCCAGCATCATAAAGCACCTCTAAAGCCCGGCGACCCTTGAGCCAAGGTTGGCGGGGGTTGAGAAGGGCCAGTAAGCCCGTGACGGGTGTCAGTAAAAAGTCAAAAAACTCCAATATTTTATCACTCAATTATCACTCAACCATCATCACTCAATAATAGCTCCCCGGTACCCCACAAGCCCCTATCACTCAATAGGGGTTATATATATATTCTTCCAGATTTTTGGCCTGAGCTGGCTGTCTCTTTGATATATACCAGCTGGGGCATGCAAAGAACATAAGGGTTTTGGGGAACAGCACCGCCCCATCTATATACACATATTGTTGTCTAATTGATATTCATGGCCTGGGCTAAGTTAAGAGTAAGCCCACAAGATGTGTCGTTTTCATTCATGTACATGAAGGAGGAGCCTTAGAAATATGTCCCAGGGCGTGTCCACCCGCGTCGTCCTTGCGTTCAATTTATACAATAAGGGAATTTTGGGCCGCCACCGCGCTAGTGGCAGCGCACACCCTTCATACAAAGCACCACACTTGGTTTCTCTGGTCCGGCTCTCATGACGCCCCAGATCAGATCAGCGGCTCCACAAGTCAGTGGAACAGATCCACGCTCAGCTCAGCGCCTCAGATCAGCTGAGGCAACTTGTTAATGAATGGGTGAAGCTTGGCGTCCACGTAGCCCTCAGAGACCCCCTGGGTGCCGCAGAGGGCCAGCGAGGTTGACCGCCGCCGCTGCTTGCCGGGGAAATCTTTTGTTAGGAGGTTGATGGCCGGGCGGCCCAGCGAGAGGGAAAGCTTGCGGATGGATGACGGCGGGGAGGGATCCCCGGTATTAATGCTGGCGTTCTCGGGCTTGGGCGGCGGCTTCACATGCATCCCGCTGAGGTCATCGCGGGGCACCTCGGTGTGCCAGGACGCCGCGGCGGAGGCCGCCTGGGGGCATAGAATGCTGGACCGGGAAATCTCGCTGAAGAACAGCATGCCTTCCACGCTCACCGGAACGGCGCAGGGCCGGGAAGACGCGACGTCGGCTTCCGTATCGCCGCTCGGCCTCCCCCCGGATGTCGATCGCCGCGTATGGGATCGCAGCTTCCACCACGAGTAGCCTTGAGGAGTGGGGCTTGAGCCTTCGGCAGGGGTAACCGTCGGGCTTGAGCCTTCGGCAGCGGTAACCGTCGGGCTTGAGACTTCGGCAGGGGGAACCGTCGGGCTTGAGACTTTGGCAGGGGAAACCGTAGCGAATTCCGTGAATGCTTGGCATGACTTAGACCGACGTATGCTGGTACATAGAGAGCCCAGCGCCATGAGCCTTCCCTCGCCGATTTGGGGAACAAATTCTGGCGTCGATCCAGTGCTGTGGCGAGCGCGTGTCTGCCAGGAGAGACGGATTCTTCAGCGGTGTGATTGTGCTCGGGCTTGCTGCATCTTCCTGTGTGCATGCTGGGGATATTGCTGGCTCGTTCGCGCCACACCTTCTCATCCTAGCCTCAATCCAATGCTTCGGCGGGGACGGCTCCATGAGGGTCACTGACATCGACCCATGGCTGCCGCTACGCCCTTCAAAACCGCCAAAAGGTACTGTTCGAGTCGGAGACGCGGTAGTTTCAAGGTAGGTGACGTCCTGCATGTCGTAGGGATAACAAGGCGAGGCGACCTCGGCTGGGGGTTGGCGCCACAAATTCTCCGCACGTGGCATCTCTGCCAATTTAATACTTGGGAGTTGAACCATACCGTTCCTCTCGCCATACATCGCAGATCCCAGGAACGAGCTGTCCATCTGGGAATAGTCATGCTGGGTAAAGACGAGCGCCATGACCCGTAATTAATATGGCGCCTTCCCCGTAGCCAGGCAACGAACGAAAGTGAATTAACGAGAATAAAGTATACACGTGTAGAAGATTCCACAAGTAAACCCCAAATATCGTCAACAAGGTCAGCGTTCGCTGGCAAGTAGGATCTTTTACGTTCTTCTGACGCGGCCACGTCGCGATATGCTGATCGCTGACGCCAGCCCGGTGAATCCCAACGTCGGTCTACGAGTTTTCCGCGGAATATCAGCTCGCGTACTTGTACAATCATACGTCGGATTCTTCGGATATTTCCGTTCATGACGACAGTTCGCGTTGTTTCCAGACCAACGGCAAGAAGGGAAATGAGTCTGTGGACAACATGTGGACAACCTGGATGCCTCGCTTGCGATCATTCATCAACGCCCGGTTGCGGACTTGCGGCCTGCTTTAAAAAAAAAATGCTGGACTCGGGGCCAATCAAACGGCCCGGCTGAGCAGTCTACACCAATTACTGTTGCCATGCACGTTAGTTAGCGAGTTGAAGTTGTATCCCACGCCGTGCACGACTGCACGTGCGATCTCCCACTACAGATTCTCTGTTGCCCTTGGGCGGCGTGGGACACAACAACAACAACAACGCAACCCTATTCCGCTCGCTTACTCTCCCACATTTTACGACCGTCAGATGGGTGAATCTGACGGACGGACGGACAGGTACACCCGAGAACCGCACAGATGTAGCCGAAAACCGCACAGATGTAGCCGAAAACCGCACAGATGTAGCCGAAAAACCGCACAGATGTAGCCGAAAACTGCACAGATGTAGCCGAAAAACCGCACAGATGTAGCCGAATAGCCTTGTCCAGTGGAAGTGGAGGCCAAGGAGGCTCGCAGTCCTCCCAGAGCCCTGTCCAGTGGCCCGACATGCTGCATGCTGCATGCTGTCGAATCGCCTGGAGTACCGCACATGCTACATGGACCGGCTTGCTGCGGCGCGCCAGGAGGATTTGGAGCCGTCGGATGGGGAGGAGTTGCCCCAACGCAAGGGGCGACGAAAAAACGGGAATAAATAGGGCGCACACCGTACGTTGTGTAGGTGATGTTGTTGGGCGTAATGGACAAGAACTACTGGTCTTGAAATAAAACTTGCGTCCCGGTAGGCCGCCGGCCGGACTGGTCCACTCTGTACGTTTTAGTGTTTGCTAGCGTCCGCGTTCCTCCGGCAGGTTGCCGGCCGGACTGGTAGTTTTTGCTAACATCCCTAATGTGTACACATTCAACAAAACATGGTTCGCACAGTCGATGATAACGCAGTCCAAATCGAACAACAACAACGTGCGATCTCAAAAGAAAAACAACATAAAAATCTCAAGGGACAAAGGCCGTACAGTAAAAACTCGGGACCCTGGGACCTCGGGATCTCAACGTTGGGCACAACCACTACACTACAGTACAGTACAGTGCAGCGTGGGATCAACATATATACTAAAGCTTGTAAAACGCAGCCTTGGCACAATTTTAGCTAACACTGACTCTTTCGAACGGCTTTCGGCTCCAGCCACTCAGCGGCGCGACTTACAGTCCGCTTGACGAATGAGCTGCGCGAAATTTCGTTGCGACCAATCACGAAAAGGTCAAACCACGGCGTCCATATTATGAGGGTTTTTGTGCATTACATCCAGATGAGCCATTTGGCAGAGGTCCGTATGCCCAGATTGCAGCAGGAGCCAAACTCTGCGATGTCCTGTGTTCGCGAGCTCCAGATATAACCGTCGCAAACTTTTGGGCTGTTGGACCAAACTTTTTGTTGGGGAAATCCCGTTACAAACGCGCAGGAAGCTCACACGTGGATTTTCCTCTGCTCCACCACCTGTAGGCGATTTTCCCCTGCTGTCTGCGGGGTTGGCGAGGTCACTCATCCCCGCGCGCATCGCGCTCCCGTGCAGGGGTAGCAGTCAATCTGGAGCTAGTTGAACTCCGCAAGACGTAGTTCGCGAGCTCCGTCCACTGCGCGGTTGCGCAAGTTGTCCCTTTGTAGCAAGATACATATTGTGCAACTTCGGAAAATTTTGGTTGCGTAGACTTCAGGCGCCAAGGCACACTTCATCGACACTCTGATCGTGAACATCTGGGTTCGGGTCTTCCTTGATTCAGCATTTTGTCCGGTTTTTTTTTCTTCACCCTTTTGCCAACCTCCATGAATCTTGTGGTCGAAACCCTAAAGCTAGCGCGCGCTCCTTGGCGAGGCTAGCGCCACCTGGCCCTCGGCGGCGGTACGTGGTGTCACGCAATCCCTAGCCGGGGCTCCCTGGCCGGGGACCGGCCACAAAAAGAACAAGCTCCAATGTCGCGGGCGAAGCCCGCAAAACTTGTTCAACTAACTAACTAATAACAGTACTGACTAGTACAGTAAAATTTTCGGGTATATTTATTATCCAATAATAGACCAGAGAGATGAAATGGGAAATGAGTATCAGCGAATCCTACAGTAAAATCACTATAGATTCTCTGCTGCCCACGTGGTGGGACACAACAACAGCTTGCAACAATGACAAAGCATGCCGGGCTTGATTAATTAATTATTTAAATGTTTAATTAATTATTTAAAAGTTTACACGTAACTGCGTCACGTGAGCCGGCCGGGGCGTGATGCGTGCTCCAACTGAAAGCACATCGTTCGATCCACTTTCCTCTTTGAGATCAGCGCAGGCAACAGTACGTAATTAATGTTGCCAAATAGAGATGGATCTCCGATATCCCGATCCACTCACAGCACTGGTTTCTGACAGCACTGGTCCTGGTTCTCATCCAGGACCAGCCGTCGGTCATTGAGCCGTTGGATCCAGCAGATAAAAATAAAAGTGCTTTTGAATAAGAAGATTCATCAAATTGAGCTACGTTGCCTTATTAACTCAACTTTCGGGGAAATGGGTATATTTTTTCTCACGGTGCGAGACTGAACAAGTCTCGCGTGCAGACACGTGTGTAGTACTCCTACACACAGATCTCGAGTGATTTATCTAGTACCAAATCCGAAAGGCTTGCATCACTCCCCGGACAGGTGAACTTTTGCGGATGACTGTAGGTGTAAGTTGGCGATGCCATGGTAACCGGAGACGTCCGTCCTATAGTCAGCAAAACTGGTGCTAGAGGTCCCCAGTTCGATTCCGGTCGGATTCATTTGTAGATCGCGTTTTCCGCGTTTTCCGCGGCCCGGCACTGAACGCAAAGGTTTTCACCTTTGCGGAGTGCCTGATCAGAATATTTTTTATTAGCCAATTATGGACCAAAGAGGTGAGAGGGGAAATGAGTATCTGCCTTAACTCAACTCAACTCAACTCGGTCATTGATGTTGCAACTTTAGTAGTCCCGGGGTGACTTCACGTGAGTTCGTGAGGTCACTGAGGTGCTGAGGATTCTCTACTGTAACCATAGATCACCACCATAGATTCTCTGCTGTCCTTGGGCGGCGTGGGACACAACAACAACAACAACAACTGTAACCATAACAGATCGCGCCATCGCGGATATGTAGTACAGCATCCGATAAAAGGGTCATCGATATCTGAACAGAACTAAAAGGTAGATCTAGCCGAACAACAGAAGATCCTTGCATCATCGTGGAAGCTGGCACTCAAAATATCTGCAGCAATTTGCTTGCGACACCCTGGCGAGTGGCGACACTACTGTTCTACTGTACTGTACTGTACTGTAGTCCCCGAGGAATCCGCTTTCCCGATCACGATTCACGGACTTTTCCGAAGCGACGGCCTGCGTCATGAGTCATGACAGGGTTCTTGAGTTGGGTTGAGTGGAGAGGAGTTTATTCCCGCGCCGGTGGTCCTACAGGGTTATTGAACAGTGGATCCAGGGTGGATCCATACAGTAGGCTGGTCCGACCTTACTGTATGGGGGTGGCGAAATCGTACAGTGTACAGGCTACAGTATCGAAGTCTGTAGTCTGGACTCCCAAGTCCCAACATGGGCCTTTCATTACACCAATGATCGCCACGTGTAAATCCCTAATCACTTTTTTGGCGCATACTCCTTAGGGCACGTGGCAGTCTCCCACGCTAGGTTTTTGTACTGTACCACGCGTGAAATACCGGTATTATCGACAAGGCATGACTCGCGCCCCTTCGCACCCCCTTGGTGAGCTCCACGTTTGGGAGTACCTGCACGCTTTGCACGGGTAAAAAATGACCACGCTGTATTTTTCCTTGCTAAGTGTAACCTTTCAATCACGGAATGATGTATGCAAAACCGTCGGTGGCAATAATTTTGTTTTTGGCTTGATCCTTCAGCACTTTCCTGCATCTCGCTCCACCCCGGGATAACTTACCGAGCTGCACCTAAAATGGCCGAAAAGCACGTCATGCCGAAATCTTAGCGAGTTAACCAAATTTTTTTGGAAGATGCATTCTAACTTGGCGACTGTTCCTTTTTTTTAGGTTTGAGCGCTGTCTTAACTCTGGTTATGACGCGCGGACATGCGCGGAGATGATGCGACGCAATGTGCCGATTTTTGTATCGGCACAATGAACGTGCACAACGAAAATCTAGTAGAGTCGCACCAGGGCCGTTCAGGAACCTGCCTGACCTTCCAAGTCACGTGCTGTTTTGCCATTGTAGACATGTGGAAGCACGAGCGTACCTATGAGTAGTTTTGCCGCGTTTCCGGTCCAGGTACGAAGACTGGTTGCCGCCTATGCCAAAATTAAAATAGTGTGACTTTCCCCGTGGGCTGTAAGACAATGCACATGTCGCCATTCCGGCCGCCCACCTACCAGCATTGAACGCCGACGCCAGGCATCCTGAGACTCGAACCTTCAACAGATTCCTCGCCGCGACACCATGCAGAGATGCGCCGTGGAGCGCCGCGCCGGGTGTCCGCCGTGAACCCCATGGATCCAAGCCCCCCATAAACCAGAACAAGCCCGTCCCGTCCGGGATGATATCCCAACCACGAGACAGCCGGCCCCCCGAAGGCCAAGGCCCACCCACAGGACCACCTGGGGCCAATAATGAGAGCACCCAGCTACTGCTGCCTCCCGCGCTGCCGGCTGCCACGTTCGGAACGCCTGCCGACAGGCCGAGCCGTTGCCATCCCTCGTCCTCAAGTGTGGGCGACCCCCTGCTGCCCGGTGCGGGCCCCGGCGGCCGCGGCCAGGGTCCCCAGGGACCCGATCGGCACCTTCCCCAGGGGTCCCTGGACGGTGACCAAGTGGAACCCGAGCCCACCGCGGGCGGCCTGGCCCGCCAACTGCTGGGGACGCTTCGCAAGCTCAGCCTGCCTGGGGGTAGCCTGTCTGGTCAAACTCATGGCTCGTGCTCCTACGAGAGGCTGTTGGGCAATGAGGCAGTGGCAGATGCGCTTCTTGCGGGGGGGGGGGGTCGAGAGGGGCTGACTCGACCCGCTGCAGAAGATAGTGGGGCTGAGTTTGATCCCGTGGGTGGTGGCCACGTGGGGCCACCGCACCAGGGTGGCGGCAGGAAGCATAGCCTGGATGCAGGTCTGGGTGGTCGTGGGTATCGGAGCGTTGCAACGGTGGGTCATGTCCAAGGGGACGGTGCCGCGTTGGCCCTTGCCGAGCAGGGCCATGCGTCGGATCTCCCTCGCGTCTCCATGCAGGGATCTTCCTTACAGAGGATCACCTCCACCACCACCATCACCACCGCCAACAACAACACCAACACCAGCACCAACATGGGGACTTTGGGCGAACCGCTCGGCAGCGTGTGCCCGCCTCCCTCGGATCGTGGCCATGTGGATGGTCACGCTGGCACTTTGTCCAGTACTGGGCAGCGCATGGGCGCCGCTGGGTTTGACCGTTACGGGCGCCAGGTGTCGCTCGGCCATGTGACGGGGGCGGACGCCAGAGATGCGGTGAACACATTGCATCTCCCGGGTGGGGAAACACACGATCGAGTGGGAGGAGGGAGCAAGGGCAGCGAATGGAGGAATGGGAAGAATGAGAAAGGTTATAGTATCGATGGTAATTCTGGCGCATGTGATGGTGTCTTTGGCGCCAATTACAACAGCAGTAACGCGCAGAACGGTGATTCTGCCAATGACACCACCGAGCTTGCGGACGCGGGTCTTCTGGCATTCCCTGAAGGCCCAGGCTCCCCCCCAGCAAGTCCTGGGCGGGGAAAGCCTGGTCCAAAGCCGCTGCAAAGGCCGCAGCGACTAATGTGTGGAGCAACCTGGCCAAGGCGGGGGCGGACGGTAGCAGTGATTCCAGCCCCGGGGGGTACCCAGGGACCCTGGGCGGCACGGCGGGCCCGCTCCGTGTGAACACATGGATGGACGGGGGAAGTGACAAGGGTGCAACGGTAGGCGCAGGGGTGGCGGCGGCGGCGGGGGGCGGGGCAGCGAGGAAACCGCCGGCAATCGTCACGAAAGCGGCGTCATGGCGGGGGGCGGCGGGACAGGGGGGAGCCGCCAGGGGCAAGAAGAAGCGAAAGGGCGCGGTCGTGCGCTTTAACCTCAAGGAGGAGGGCGCCTTTCATCGGGTGCTGGCGCGGTTGCACACGATTCACCCGGTAAGTGTGCATAATGGCGATAAGTAGTGGCTATAAGTAATGGCGATAAGCATACCTATAAGTAAGTAAGAATGTGTGATGGCACAGAGAGTCATCTGTGGCCTGCCCGCTCGAGGCAGTAAGAGAAGCTACGGCACACCCTCCTACTCAAAACTTTGTACCCCGTGGCTAGCGAGCTACTAAGAGGGCGCCCTCCCTCCTTTCCGATGTGTACAGGGTGTTGATGGTTCCTCTATTTGTACACCCGCGGAACGCGGTCGTGCGATCTGATTGATTTCCCCATGGGCGTTATCTAGTGTGTACCAGTGTTTCTGCTAAGGTGGGGGGGGATTCGGACCGTTAGCTGCACTGGTGTATATTTGCTATCTCGGGTGTGAAGGGTGTAAAAGTCTCTTTATTGGTACCCGCGCGATGCGGTCACGTGCGCTAATAATAAGGAGTAATGGCAGGTTATACCCAATATGGTGGTAGTAACATGAACAAGGGAAATGTAATAGCAAATAGTACTTGGCTATGGTTGTTTGAAGTCCTACGCATACCTCCGGTGACCCCTCCTCCTCCTCTTACCCCCCCCCCCCCCCCCCCCTCCTCCTCCTCCTCCTCCTCCTCCTCCTCCTCCTCCTCCTCCTCCTCCTCCTCCTCCTCCTCTCCTCCTCCTCCTCCTCCCTCCTCCTCCTCCTCCTCCTCCTCCTCCTCCTCCTCCTCCTCCTCCTCCTCCTCCTCCTCCTCCTCCTCCTCCTCCTCCTCCTCCTCCTCCTCCTCCTCCTCCTCCTCCTCCTACCCCCCCCCCCCCCCCCTCCTCCTCCTCCTCCTCCTCCTCCTCCTCCTCCTCCTCCTCCTCCTCCTCCTCCTCCTCCTCCTCCTCCTCTCCTCCTCCTCCTCCTCCTCCTCCTCCTCCTCCTCCTCCTCCTCCTCCTCCTCCTCCTCCTCCTCCTCCTCCTCCTCCTCCTCCTCCTCCTCCTCCTCCTCCTCCTCCTCCTCCTCCTCCTCATCCTCCTTCTCCTGATCATCATTGTCACACCTGGCACCCCACGACTTAATCATGCCTGTCACATCCCTCAGGATTCCCCGTTCGCCAAGCGCTGGTCGATGTTCGTGCTGCTGATGCTGACACACGAGACGTGGGTAAGTGCCGTGCCGTATGCCACATGGCATGCTGTTATTCATTCACGACGCACATCCATTGGGAGAGCCACATAGCATGCTAGAGGGCAAGGCGTTACTATGTCAACCTTGAGTCAAGTTGCTGCGGCCTCCTCACAACTTGTTTACATACTTGTGCTGTGGTCATGAGGGCCATGACATTCTGAACAAAGGGAGGGAGTCAATGATGAGTAGCTTTCCCACATATGATGATATTGTCAACTATTCAATTCATAATAACTTCGCTGCACAAGTCACAGTGCCATCAGAGACCTCATAATGGGGCAGCATCCCTACCCCCCACACCTTGACAGAAATCCTTTACCTCCGGACACCTTGGGAGACAATGTCCCCACGAGACCTGGTGGCGTCTACCTTGTCCAAGAGTTAACTGCACCGCGCAGGCAACCATGGTGTAGTCCGCCCAGAGGATGCTCCGAGAATACTAACCTAACTACTTTGTTTTTTCTCTGAACATTATATGCTATGTTTGGGTTAACGACTACTTTCGTAACTACTGCCATACTCAACGCAACCACATTCCAGTTCCTCCTCAGAGAGGAACAAGCTAGACTAGATATTCTTACCAATAATCGTCTTCGGTCAGGACACGGCGTTTACGTAGCACCTGTCGGGGGCAGGTGGCTTGCGCGTACTGCCGCAAGGCTTGTAATGGAGCCATCGGAAACTCGACCAACGTTTTCACAACCCAACCCGCTTACACCCTTCACACGAGGGATCTCACTCCTCAAGGCGTCTCACCTTGTCAAGAGGGATCTCAAGCCCAGTATTAGTAATCCTGGTGAAGCCTAGTGATAGTAAGTGCCCTAGTGACGATATTACCGCACGGCATGGAGCGTGGACAGCATCGTTGTGCCCATGGACTCGGTTGCCACCCAGTCACGGCTCCGGTATTTATTGTTGATGTGTCTAATTTATTCTATCGCCACTTGGACTTGCTGCAACTTTCTGCTGACGACATCACCATGAAGTAAACCCCATGGGTCCTTCATCGGCACCCGGTCAACATTTTCACAGCTCAACCCCCGTGCCTTGCCTTGCCAAGGTGTAGGTTACTCAGCTACGAGCTTGAGTTCAACTAATGGAATGGAAACTACCTACTGCCATCCCTTCCCCAGGGATAACCATGACTGCCTAGAGCTAGTGAAGAATATGACCCCTGTGGCGCAGGGATAGACAACCCCAAGCCTAAGCACCCATGACTTCACGGCCATGCTGATGGCACCACCGCGCCCGTTTGCTGACATCTGTCACCTGCCACCCACCACCTGCCACCTGTCACCTGCCACCTGGCGTCGCGCAGGCGTTCCCCTTCCGCGTGGCGCTCGGTCGCTACGCGTCCACGTCCATGCCGATTGAGGCGGCGGTCGATGCGCTGTTCTTGGTGGACATGCTCATCCTGTGCAACACGGCCTACTACAACGAGTTTGGCGTGCTCATGAACAAGCACAGGGACATCTGGTGAGTGATGTTTGGTAGGTTTCCGGAGACATAGGGCAAGCGCTAATTAGAATAAGGGAGAATGGAATCAAGGGAAATATGGTGTATGCCAAATTTTTATTCTACTATTCTCAGAGACATGGGGCGAGTGCTCACGAAGAATTCAAAGAGGTATCTGGTAAGTGGGGTGATGTCGTCGGCGGTGCTGGCTGAGGTCATCTATTCGTGCAAAGGTTTTGTGCAAAGTTTTGGTGGAAAGGTCTACAGTTTGTCACTATCCCAAGCACTCTCCACTTACTATCCCAAGCATCCTGCACTAACTATCTTACGCACCCTCCACTAATGATCCAAATCACCCTCCACTCTCTGTGCCAAGCACTCTCACCATACTAAGTCAAGCACGCTCCTCATACCATCCCAATCGACCTGTTTTGGGTCCTTTCGAGGGATGACTTCCCACTTTCCTGACATGTCTTGGATCTGGCCCCTATCTCTTTTTCAATCTGTCCTGGCACGACACCTGGCAGCCGGCGGTACATGGCACCCTCGGTCGAGTGGATCTCAGCAAACCGCATCCGGGGCCAGTTCTACGCCGACATGCTGGCCCTCGTCCCCATGTACATCGCGTATGCCGCTGGCGTGGGGCCCCTGGCGTACACCCTGATCACCCTGCCGCGGCTGTCCCGGATCATCCGCCTGCAAGGTACGAGGCCTGCTCGTTGATCATGTGCCGGCAATAAAAGGCGTGCGATGGATCATCCGGCTGACGACGAGGCTCGGAAGTTGTTGGTATGCCTGCAATGATAGGAACCTGGGTGGTACTAAGCCAGCTGCATGGTAGACCGCTTATTATTAGATAGAAAAGGTAGGGACCTTCATGGAACGAATCCAGCTGCAAGGTAGACGAATGATTAGTAGATAGCAAAGGTAGGGGCCTGCATGTGCCGTACTATACCAGCTGCGAGGTGGGAAACTGCGTTCGTTTGTTATGAAATATCAAGGAATTAACATATCCTTCCATCCTATTCCCTATGTATTTTGTATCTGCCTGCTCCTATTCCACTTATCCCTTCCTCACAGCCCTTCTCTATATCTCATGGATCTTCCTGCTCCTGTTCCAACTCCCTTGGTTTTCGTTGTGCCGTTCGCGCAGGCTTCTTCCGCATGATGGAGCGTGATGTCCACGTCAATGTGAGTGCAAACATATAGAAGCACACGCAGGCTACTTGTGTGCTATATATGGCCTGGATTTTCTATGTATGGGCTCTATGGGCGATCATTCTGGCTATAAATACTCGTTTGCATGTGAGCCATGTAAACTAGTCTGTGTATAGACTATGTGCAGGGTATCCAAGCGGTGTTGGTATGCCCCCGTGCGATGGACTGTGACGTCCATGCTGAATGTGCCTGGTTGTCTCCGTGGTATGTAGGCAGCATGTGGCGGAGCACGGGTCGTCTCGGATGCAAAGACATCAACTGCAGCAAGCAACTTGGCACGCTAGGTTAGCTATTATTTTTATGATGACTGCTTTGATCGTCCTCATTGTGCTGTACCATCCACATCTCTTAATCTGTTTATTCATAAACCCTGCATGACACATCCAAGAAAGCCTTAGAGGATGCACAAATCACCTACATTTAGTCTTTTTTACAGCACCACAGTTCGTTCATGAATTGCAATAGCCTTGTCCACATCCTTTGATTCGCCTCTGTGAGCAAAAAGAAGCTCACCTCTTATCTAACGATCCTAGCTTTTTTGTCACGTTCCCACTTCAAACCATGGCCTGCTCACCTGTCCATGCCCCCCCCCCCCGCCCCCTGATGTAGCCCCCTGTTCAATGCTCCCCCTGACTTAGCCCCCTGTGAAAGGCCCCCTCCTGATTAAGCCCCATGTTAATGCCCCCCCCTCCTATCTATTTAGCCCTCACTTTGATGCCCCCGCCGTACCTTCGGCCTCCATCCTTGCATTGCCTTCCCGCAGGTGCGCCACCTGGCACTCTACAAGTTCACGCTGCTCGTCTACGGTACGCGATCGCGATGAGCACCACACCGATCGGTGGCGATGCACTACGGCTTTGCACGGCAACCGCCCAACAGTTATAGTAGCCAGCATAGTGACCAGTGGGCTCCATGCTCTAGCTTTGCCAGGCGAGCCATGTCCGTCATGTTGCACACTCATGGAAGGGGAAGGGGATGTCTTTATGTCATATCTGCTAGTGTAAGCAGCTTATCATGCAGTTGTCCATGATGTTGACTACTCAGGCACCCCTCCATGACTGCGTTAACTAAGGCGTGGTTCCATGACACCCACCGCTGCATGAGAAACCCCATGAAGCTATTTACATAGTAGTAGTATTAGTTTTATCTCCTATAGTCTCATATCATAGTATATCTTCATACCTCCCCGGATATCAGCTTTTACAGACACGCCCCCGGGACATTGGCTACTCGGCCACCCCAACGTTAACTAGTTCGTTAGACCATTAATAACAGCTGGGGGGTTGTGAACAGCATGGGTTTACCCAAGTCTCAACCAATGGTTAAGTAGCAGTTAGGGTTTCTGTTTTTACCTCCTCCTCCTCCTCCTCCTCCTCCTCCTCCTCCTCCTCCTCCTCCTCCTCCTCCTCCTCCTCCTCCTCCTCCTCCTCCTCCTCCTCCTCCTCCTCCTCCTCCTCCTCCTCCTCCTCCTCCTCCTCCTCCTCCTCCTCCTCCTCCTCCTCCTCCTCCTCCTCCTCCTCCTCGGGTTATGCATGTCTTTACCGATGCCCGCCACAGTACAGCAGAACGGGTAGGGGAACTGAGAGATACATGGAAGCCTGCATGGGCTTCCACAGTTAAGGGAATTTTCGCTATGTGCCATGTTCTGCTCTCACTACTACCGTCGCTATGTTGCTGCCCTTGTATAAATTTTCCTGTAGTCAATCATAACCACCCAAAGTGTCTGAGGGTGGTAAAGGTACCTTCTAGACCCTAGGGGCCAGAAGAAAATTGAAGGCTAAGACAGCAGCCTAGGTGCCCCCCAAGCATCTTCCTGCCATGACATGCCTTCTTGCATGCATGCAAGCTTTCACGCATAGTCGCATATTATCAAAATATATGTCAATGTATCAGTTTTCTACCTCATTCAAGATGCGGGCGGCCCACTCGAAAATTTCAAATTAAACAGCTCTAGGAGTTTTCGAGTATTCTCCACAGCATTGCTGATATATTTTTAGACATCTCCTGCACGCCCTGCCTTCCCCCACGCAGGCGCGGCCCACTGGGTCGGCTGCCTCTACTACCTGCTGGCGCGGCTGAACGGCTTCAATCGTAGCACATGGATCGGCCAATGGGAGCGCATCGGCCGGACCGGGTATGAGGAGGACACTGCAGATAACTTGGAGAAGTACGTCCTCATCATCTACAAGGGCTTCAACGCAGTCAGCAACCTCGGGTTCGAGATCATCGTGCATACCGAGTGGGTCGAGATGCTCGCAAGGTACTGCCCTCTTATCTGTCAATCGCATCTGCAATAATGGTGCTGTATTCATTACATCGGTGTCCAGGAGGGGATCAAGTTACTCGCCAGAAAACGCGTCTACTTATTTTTCAAGAAGTGTCATGTGGATACACTTTATAGTGTCCATGAACATGGGTGCTTTATAGTGTCCATGAACGTGGGTGCTTTATAGTGTCCATGAACATGGGTGTGCACACCGAGTGGGTTGATTTGCACGCCAGATAACGCGTCCAGGATGCAGTCTGGTCAAAGGATTGGATGTCTACATGTTTGTTCTGTTTGATGTCCTCGGGTGAGCAGACCGAGTGGATCAAGAGTGCGCTCGCCAGTTATGCTGTCATCTGGTTGTGCATTATAATCCTACACTCTGTATGTAAGATAAGTATATATACAACAGTAGTACGCTATGCTATCATCTGGTCATGCATTACTAGCCTACACTCTGTATGATAAAGACCATACTGCATGCCATCATCTGGTCATGCATTACTAGCCTACACTCTGTATGATAAAGACCATACTGCATGCCATCACCTGGTCATGCATTACTGGCCTACACTCTGTATGATAAAGACCATACTGCATGCCATCATCTGGTCATGCATTACTGGCCTACACTCTGTATGATAAAGACCATACTGCATGCCATCATCTGGTCATGCATTACTAGCCTACACTCTGTATGATAAAGACCATACTGCATGCTATCATCTGGTCATGCGTTACTGGCCTACACTCTGTATGATAAAGACCATACTGCATGCCATCATCTGGTCATGCATTACTAGCCTACACTCTGTATGATAAAGACCATACTGCATGCCATCATCTGGTCATGCATTACTGGCCTACACTCTGTATGATAAACACCATACTGCATGCCATCATCTGGTCATGCGTTACTAACCTACACTCTGTATGATAAACACCATACTGCATGCTATGCTTCGGTCTGGTGCTTGGTGCATCATTAACCTTCGCTAGTATGAGGATAGCAATGTTTACTGATAGGTGCATGCCCATTCTATAATTGGCCGTCCTATAATTTGCAGATAGCCACTAACTACTTCGCATTGAGCAGTTTTCTGATGGTAACATGTCCATTCTGAGCTGAATTATTCTCCTGAGAGTAAGGTGACGTAACGTGATTTTTTTCTGATGGTAACATGTCCACTCTATGCATTTTCCCCCTGTCCACTCTTACCCCACCCCACACCCTCCCCGTCTCCTCTTCTCCCTCTTCCCTCCCATTTCCCCCTCTCCTTAATCCACCTGCTGCACCCCACTGCCACATCCTATCTTTTAATTCTGGCAGCCAACTCATTTTTTGTTCCTTTTTTCTTTTTCCCTCTCTCTTTTTTGTTCTTGTAACCGCCTTTGCAGCATCATCGTCATCTTCCTGCAGGTCGTCCTGTACAGTTACATCCTGGGTACCATCTTCCACTACCTGGTCAAGAAGGACCCCCACGAGGAGGCTCACCGCATGCGCATGCGTGCGGTGGATCACTACTGTCACACGCGGCAGTTACCGCAGCGGCTCAGGGACAGCGTGTCGCGGTACTTCGAGTTCCAGGTGGGTGTGCTGGGAAGTGAAGGAAGGAAGAGATAACAGGATCGTCGCCCCAGTAAAGGCCAGTGCACCCACTGCCATGGATAATGTGACGTTTAGTAGTATTGAAATAGCTACTGTGCTTACTGTGACATCCGACACTAACAAAAGAGTGACAAGAGCGTCCAAGTTAGCCACGAACAACCATACCCAGTGGCCTCCTAGTATTTCTCCATCGCTTCACCTGTTGTGATGGGCGCCACTACCACATGAATAGCAAACAACACCTGAATAGTGAGCAAAGAGTAAAGAACGCCCGACGCCACCACGTGATTGTCGGTCGCTCTGTATACTTCTAACGCTGCCCCCCGGTCGCAAAAAGTCCAACTGTACTACAAGAACAGCGAGCAGCACACCAGGTAGCCATGAACCCCATAGCAGCAACAACAGTACCCAGTGGACCAATGACACTGTCTGCAATGCTGTTTCACCCCATCGCGACGTGCGACAGTATCACAAGAACGGCGAGCAGCACGCGAGCGTTGTCAAGGGGCTCCCCAGCACGATATTGACCCGGGTGGCCCGCTTCCAGTACCAGCAGCTGCTGTCCAAGGCCTCCTTCTTGTTTGGGAGATGCAGCCCCCAGTTCCTGGGCATGATGATGGTGCGGCTGCGCGAGGTGGGTGCTGGCGTCCGTACGTGAACGCTTGCAACTGTGATGGCTGCTGGTGCCTGTGCGTGGGTGCTGAAAACAATATTCGGTGCTGGAATGTGTATATGGGTGTTGGCCAATCTGTGGTGGGAGCGGGCGTTCCCTGTGGGAGCGGGCAATGTGCGTGTTGGCGTGCACTGGCACTTGTGTGATGCCGCCGACACGCACAATTGCAGACAAGGTATGCATGGAACGGTGGGTGCTATATATATTGTAAGATATACTTGTGATATATATAGCATACATAGAAGTATATACATATTTTGAGCACTATCCGGCGGGCCACACACTTGGCGCGCGAGCATAGGACGCAAACCCGAGGACGTGCAGACAGCAATGCGCGCGCCCTCCCAACAACCCCTTCTCTTACCCCTCTCCGTTCCTTCCCTTCCCCCCCTTCTCTGTTGCTTCTCAACTTACCGCTTTCCCCTCCCCTCCCCTCCCTCCCTCCCCTCCCTCCCCTCCCTCCCCTCCCCTCCCTCCCCTCCCTCCCCTCCCCTCCTCCCCTCCCTCCCCTCCCTCCCCTCCCCTCCCCTCCCCTCCCTCCCCTCCCTCCCCTCCCTCCCCTCCCCTCCCCTCCCTCCCCTCCCTCCTCCCCTCCCCTCCCTCCCCTCCCCTCCCCTCCCTCCCCTCCCCTCCTCCCTCCCCTCCTCCCCTCCCCTCCCTCCCTCCCTCCCCTCCCCTCCCCTCCCTCCCTCCCCTCCCCTCCCCTCCCCTCGCCCTCCCCTCACCCTCCCCCTCCCTCCCCTCCCCCCCTCCCGACC
>RPFO01000026.1:1635108-1728776 GCA_009746045.1 Mesostigma viride | reverse complement strand
AGGGGGGGGAAGGGGGGAAGGGGGGAAGGGGGGGGGGAGGGAGGGAAGGGGGGAGGGGAAGGGAAGGGGGGGAAGGGGGAAGGGGGGGAAGGGGAAGGCGGGGGAGGGGGGAAGGGTGGAGGGGGGGGAAGGGGGGGAAGGGGGGGAAGGGGGGGAAGGGGGGAAGGGGGGGAAGGGGGGGGGAAGGGGGGGGAAGGGGGGGGAAGGGGGGGAAGGGGGGGGGAAGGGGGGGGAAGGGGGGGGGGAAGGGGGGGAAGGGGGGAAGGGGGGGGAAGGGGGGGAAGGGGGGGGGGAAGGGGGGGGAAGGGGAAGGGGGGAAAGGGGGGAAGGGGGGGGAAGGGGGGGAAGGGGGGGGAAGGGGGGGAAGGGGGGGGAAGGGAGAGGGGGGGGAAGGGGGGGAATGGGGGAAGGGGGGGGAAGGGGGAAGGGGGGGAAGGGGGGGAAGGGGGGAAGGGGGGGAAGGGGGGAAGGGGGGGGGAAGGGGGGGAAGGGGGGGAAGGGGGGGGGGAAGGGGGGGGAAGGGGGGAAGGGGGGGGGAAGGGGGGGGGAAGGGGAAGGGGGGGGGAAGGGGGGGGAAGGGGGGGAAGGGGGGGGAGGGGGGGAAGGGGGGAAGGGGGGGGAAGGGGGGGGAAGGGGGAAGGGGGGGGGAAGGGGGGAAGGGGGAAGGGGGGGGAGGGGGGGAAGGGGGGGAAGGGGGGAAGGGGGGGAGGGGGGGGAAGGGGGGGGGAAGGGGGGGGAAGGGGGGAGGGGAGGGGGGGGGAAGGGGGGGGAAGGGGGGAAGGGGGGGAAGGGGAAGGGGGGAAGGGGGGGAAGGGGGAAGGGGGGAAGGGGGGGGAAGGGGGGGGAGGGGGGAAGGGGGGGAAGGGGGGGAAGGGGGGAAGGGGAAGGGGGGGGGGGGGAAGGGGGGAAGGGGGGGGGAAGGGGGGGGAAGGGGGGGGAAGGGGGGGGGAAGGGGGGGGAAGGGGGGAAGGGGGGGAAGGGGGGGGGAAGAGGGGGGGGTGCCAGGGGCAGCATTGAATGTGAGTAGATCGTGGTATGGTCAGTTTACCTCGTTCCTTGTGACCGGCACTCCTGGAGTCGTGGTTGTAAACTGCTTGTGATGCTATATCGCAGGCACATGTAGCATGTAGCGTAAGGTCACTTCAGTCCCCTCATCCAGTTTCATGACCAGGCTGTGTGTTCAAGGGATCAATAGTTTTGTACTGCTCTGGGAGATGAGATTATGAGATGTCCTCGGTTCTAGATACACACATGCTTGTACAATGCAGGGACATTCACACAGGTACATAGATGCGCAGCACAGGACATCATGAGTATGGTTGTCGCCATACGTGCCCATGGCCGTCCGTCACCCCTGCACTGCTTGGGCGCCCTGGCCGATCCTTCATGCCGTGCTCTTGCTCAAGCTTCCGCTCTTCTTGTTTCATTGATTGGCTGCACGGTCCATCGATCCGTACGCCCACGTGTCCTCTAAAAATAATGATAGTATGTGTTAGCCAGTGGTAGCGAATGACAGCAGGAGGCAACAGATGGTCACACACAGCCACGCCGATTTAGATGGCTGGGCATGCTCACTCCAAACTCAATGGGATAAGACGTGTGTCCATTTGGTTTGCTCTGCTGGTGCTTCGATTGCTGCCAACCCCACCCCATGGGCATGCAGCCGGCGGAAGGCTGGATCCCCCAACTCTCACCTACAGCGAGCGTGGCTTTACCGGCGCCCCTGCGGCACCGATGCTGGCCATGGGCCCATCCAACGCCATCACCGTTGTCAAGTCCTCCTTCGGCCGCGCCATCTACCGCGTGTACACCAAGGAGCCCTGGCTGCAGATCAAGCAGTCGTTCCTGACCCAGTTCCACCGCTCCAACACCATCTGCCGCGTCGGACCCTTCGTCAACTCGCCCAACACCGCGTATGACCAGACTACGGACCGCTGGCTGATTATGGAGACGGCACGCAACGCCACCAGCGGCAGCCACTTCCTCTGCCTGCTGCTGTCGCTCTCCAGCATCCCCTACGGCCTGCAGTACCGAGGCTTTGCGATTACCCTACCTGTGGACCCTGGCAACTTCGCTTTCTCCATCATGCCCGACGGGTACTACATTGGGACGTTTGAGAGCCCGCCCGCGGTCTATGCCCTTGACCGTGCCACCCGCGCACTTGTCCGCTTCCTGCCAACGACCCTGGCCGGCTATGGCCTCCAGGGACTCATGCCGGCCACCCTAAGTGGATTGCCCGCCAGGGCGAACATCACTTGCGGCTTCTTTCTGCGTGCGGTGGATGATGAGATCTCCGCTGGTACCCCTGATGCGGGCGGCGACTTTGTTGAGGTGTGGCAGCTCTGCCCCAGCTTTGAGAACATTGCGGTCGGTGACTTGATTCGCGTTGCCAACGTGAGGGTTTCCGAGTTCGACCTTCGCTTCTGCGGCTCAGTGAATGACATCAACTGCTTCGCGCAGCCCGCCTCGACGGTCCTGCTGAACACGTACCACCGGAACATGCTGGTCAAGGCATCCTTCCGCGCGTTTGCCACCTACGACTCCCTGCTGGCCAGCTGGACCGTAAATGGAGGAACGGACAAGGTGTGTGTACAGTCATATATATGCGTCACTTGGTTATCTATGTAGTGCTGTTGTCTACACTGAAACAGTACTGCCAGATAATTGATTACGTGTGTAGCTGTGTTATGTACAGTACAGGGCTGCTTTATCATTGATCCTGCATTAAAGAGTGTGTTACAAGAGTGTTTTTGTGCCGCAGACTGTCTATGTTTCTTTGTTTTAATTCTCAATTTTGTCTGTCCCAAAGTGCGTTCCTTTCGATTTTCCTCGAAATTATTATGTTCCCAACCACACAACACATAACCATCGGCTTCTGGGCCATACCCTACCTTGACCATTCTGCTAACCCTCTCCATGACCCTGACCCCGTCATCCTTGTCTCCGTTCTGGCCCGCAGGGCTCGATCTTTTGGGTGGAGCTGCGCCGGTCTGTGACGGCGGGTGTGCTGGGAGCCTGGACGCGCCAACAGGATGGCCTCGTCAACCCTGGAACTCGGCACTCCTGGCTGCCAGCCATCACGATGGATCGGTCCAACAACGTCGTATTGGGCTACGCGGGCCTGGATGCCGCCAACAACGTCAACGCAAGCTACTACTATACCGGCAGGTTGTCGTTCTCCACTGCGGGCGCCATGTCTGGCCCAGAGGCGCTGCTAATTGCCGGCACGGCCCCATCCACCAACACCACTTTTGGCGGCCGCAGCACCATCGCTTTGGACGCCATGGACGGCTGCACGGTTTACATGGTGGGTCCCTGGGAGACAAGGACCTCCCGCTCCGCCACGTACATCGGCGCGGTGCGCTACCCTACCTGCCGAGGTGAGTTTTGCATTGTTTTATAGTTGCATTCAATTTATAGTTTAATTAACGCATGCGGGAAAGATAGGGCCGCTGTGCCTTGGCCTGCATGTGGAAGGCTGTCTGCGACATGGGCAAACTAATTCGATCTGTACAAAGGGTTTCATTCTGGCCTGAATTTTCCTTGGATGGCCCGGTCGTTTATTAGGGTCAGTGGCTATTGATTAGTGGTCCGAGAAAATTAGTTGTAGGTTTTACACGACTTGCTTGCAAATATTCATATTTGGTTGCACCGGCTGAGATTAGCTGGGGACCTTTAGGGTCGGCTGGTTGCTTTACGAATCTTTGACTCATTTGTTTTTTTTAGTTAGTCGCGATTAATTATAATTGTATAGTGGACTCGGACCGGCCCAAGGCGTCGATGGGCGAGTTTTATGTTTGTCAGTCTTGAGAACCTTGTACGACTACCTGCATGTACGGTTAACGCAAGCTAGCCTGGGGTGCGTGGCCACGTTATCTGTAGTGGCGTTTTCAGCACTGTTCAGGCCGGCGTGTGAGGCATGCCGGTGTCACTTAATTTAGGATCATGTCGGCTTGTGTGTCGGCGGACCATGCCTTAACCCAGCTAGGCTGGCAGTGACCCGCGATTGTTTCTTTTCCCTCCCTCCCACCCTGGGGGCTTCTTGCTTCCGCGTGCGGATTGAGAAACCTTAAGGCCACTATTAACTGCTCCATTTGTGGCAGGGCTCCACTTATTGTATTCAATCAAATGCTGGTCTTCTTGGGAGCTTAGTGATCTTGAACATCGTTTGCCAACTTAACAGAGTCATGGTTGTTGCCGGTATGTAAGAATTTTTTATATACTATTATGCTTCATAGATAGCAAAGCATCTACGTTCTGTTCCGGTTGTTAATTACTGAACGTAACTGTTCCGCTGTTTGACTTGTTGTGTCTAATCCTTCTTTTGTCAAACTTGCATCTGCGCAAGGCCCTTAACATCCCCTTTGGTTTGCACATTAGTAATGAGGATTTGTACGCTGATTTGCCCTATGTTTCCCACATTATTAGGCATAGGCGCCTGGGCCTAGCTGGGCAACTGGCCCGCACAGATCAGGTAGACACATCAGATAGACTAGCTGGCACCAAGCCCGCCCAGCTTGGGCGATATGTCCTCACCTGGCGTGCCCCAGGCCGCGCGCAGCAGGGCCGCCACCCGTGGACTTTTCGTGATAGACTCGGCATGGACATGTGCTACGCTAGACGTGACGGGCTCACACCCGGGCAGCCTCCTGGTTTGTCTGTAATCTGGAGGCAGATGGTGCGCAAGGATAGATGGCAAGTAGTGATGAAGGAGACCACCCCCAAGTCTGTGGGGGCTCCGCGCGTGTAAACGCGTATGGCATTCATAGCGATTCGGGCCGCGGTGCCCACACCCCTGTAACTAGGACCTAGATAGCTTACACCATCCATTCCATCCCATGTTCCCCTCCCACTGAGGACTTATGCTCACGTGACGCAGTCACGTGTCTATTAATTAATTAATCAATCTGCTCTGCTAATTTATTATCTCTTGGCCCGTGCAGCTGCAGCGGCGTGCAATGTGAACAGCCAGTGCAACGATGGCCAGTTCTGCACGCTTGACAAGTGCCGCGATGGAAAGTGCATCAGCGAGCCGGATCTGCTGCTTTGCGCATTTGGCCAAGTGTGCGATGAAGCCACTGATACTTGCGTGGCTGCTCCTTAAGAGGGGGGGTCAGATCTCAACATGCTACGTGCAAATGCGTCCATGATGAATGTTTCATTGGGAACTACCTCTGGATGGAGGCGTGTGTTTGATTCGCTGATACATGGGTTACGGCCTGACTTATCGGTTCGTCTGTGGCGCCTCCTGCGTTTTTTTGTATAGACACACTTGTCAGAAATCTGGCACTGTTTGCCACATTCGAGAACTTTTTCCTACATCTGGGTTACAACATTTCATCCGCTGGTAGCGGGGGGCGTCTACTTGTCACCTTAGCAATTAGGATCGAATTCGGCATACTTGTTGGGTGCTTTATGTTAAACTTGCCGTAGTATTTTGTGTGAAGTCCGACGTTTTATGTAAGTCGTTATGTCAGGTGTGATTTTCCGTATTTGGGAGGTGAGCTATGGATCCACGCAGTGTTTTTAGTAACGGGACGCGTGCGTCAGCCGCTGACGCGTCAGTGTCTGACGCGTCAGACTTTTTCGTCCGCGCGTCAGACAGCTGACGCGTAAATTTTGGCTCTGCGTCAGTCGACTGACGCGTAAATTTTGTCTGCACGTCAGTCGTCTGACGCGAAAATTCAGGCAGCACGTCAGTACTTATGGGCACCGCGGCTCTGACCACCGGTTGGTGCGCGCGACCCTTCGGCTCCGGTTCCACGTCCCCGCGCGCCGCGCCCCAGTGGTCCGCCCTGACTGGTCTGCTCTACGTCCGGTCAAGGGAGATCCTGAGGACTGGACGGACGCCGAGCACGAGCGGAACTGGTGCCGACGGAAGTACCTGTCGGCACTGGACGCCCGGGCGGACGTCGACGAGCTGGACAATGGTGCCCCCAACGCAGCCATTTTTGCGGGCTTTGCGGCCCGTGCCCCGTTGCTGGCGGCCCGGCACCTGCCGGTCATGCCCCGCCGCCGCCCCGGCCCGCTCTACCGCCAGGACCCCAAGGTCTTGGCCGCCCGGCACCGCCTCAAGCGTAACCGGGACCCGCTGCAGAAACCATTGCTCAAGGCCGCCCTTGTGGAGGCCTACGAGCACGCTCAGGACGCGGAGGCGGCCCAGTGCATCGCGGATGCCAAGGCCTGCCAGGCTCGCAACCAGGGCAAGGACATGTGGTACCACCTCGACCGGCTCGGCGGCCGGCGGCAGCGCACCCCGGTGGAGCACACGGGGGACGGCACGGCGCCGGTAAGCCTTGACCGCTGGTTGGCCCACAATGTTTCCTTGACCGGTGGGGCTCGCGCCCCCCCCCGCCGCTTCACCCCGAGACGGCCGCCCGCCTCGGGGTCGCCGGACCCCCGCCGCCGCCAGCGCCCCCCTCCTCGGCCGCGGACTACCAAGTCCCCGCCTTGAAGGAGGGCTGCCTTGCCACCAACGACGTCGTCCACCCCTTCACTTTGGAGGAATTGGACGGCGCCCTTGCTCGCCTGCGGTACGATGCGGCGGTCGGTGCCGACCACCTTTCTGCTGAGCTGCTGAAGACCCCTGATCTGGCGGTTAGGGATCTTCTGCTGGCGTTCTGCAACCGTGTCCTGCTCTCTGACGAGCCTCCGCCTGCTGAGTGGCAGACGGCCATCCGCGTCATGCTGTACAAGAAGGGCTCTGCTGCTGACCCCGGTAACTACCGGGGTGTCTGCCTCCAGAGCGCCGCGCTGAAGGTCTTCATGCGCATGATGCTGCACAGGCTCCGCGCCGCGCTGGACCCACACCTGGGTGAGTCTCAGATGGGTTTCCGTAGTGGTCGTAACACTGTCATGGCTGTGTTTGTCGCGCGCCGGTTGATGGAGGAGGTGCGTCGCCTTCCCCCTGACAGTTTGCCGCTGGTCCTCATTTTTGTTGACTATATCAAGGCCTTTGACACGGTCCTCTGGGAGGCTCTTTGGGCCATCCTAGCTCTGGACCGCGTGCCACCAGCGTTTATTGCTGCCATTCGCCGACTGTATGAGGGCTCACAGGCAGTAGTGCGGACTGCGGAAGGCACCACCCCACCATTCCCCCTTCACCACGGGGTGTGGCAAGGTTGTGTCCTGTCTCCATACCTGTTCATTATTGTCGTGGACCACGTCATGCGCCAGGCACGTGCGCGCTTTACTGCTCTTAAGGGGTTCGAGCCAGGCTTGGACATCCTTAACGAGCGTGGGCACGGCGGGGTTAGCACGGGTTACCGCCTGGCTGACCTGATTTATGCGGACGACACCACCCTCATCGCGCGCCCCGAGCACATTCAGACCTGGCTGGACTGTCTGGGCCTGGAGGCGAGGGCGGTGGGGTTGGAGATTAGTGTCAAAACTGAGGCGATGGTGATTGGGGCCTCCAGTCGCCCACCGCTGCCGCGCCTGCTAGACGGGACGGAGGTCCCACTCCGCGACCGCTTCAAGCTGTTGGGGAGTTGGCTTCCGGACACTGCCGACGATGTGGACACCCGCATCGGCCTTTCCTGGGCCAAGCTCCGTTCGCTCAACACCTACTGGCGCTCCAAGGGCCTGGACGAGCACCGCAAGCGCATGCTCTTCAAGGTCCTCGTCCTCACGGTGCTCACGTATGGCGCCGAGGCGTGGACACTCACGGCAACACTGGCAGCCAAGCTAGACGGCACGGTAACCCGGATGCTCCGACAGGTCCTGAATGTCGGGTTTTCTCAGCGTAGGTCCTTAGAGTCTTTGTATCACGGTATGCCGCGTATTTCGGACGAGATTAGACAGCGTAGGATAGCATTTGTAGGACATCTTGCTCGCACCAGCCAGGTCGACACCGCCCTTGGTCTGGCCGGTCCCCAGCGGCTCGGCCAACCGGGGCGGCACATTTTGACCTGGCCTGGCCCCAAGAACATTCCTAAAAAGGTAGGGAAACATGCCATGACCTATACCCAGATGTTGCTGGACGACCTAGTGGTCCCAGCCCAGTTTGAGTACCGCATCCACTCTCTCTCCCGTCTTTGGACTGCCATGCAGGACAAGACGCGGTGGAAGAAGATTGTCAAGGCGCACACGCCAGCCCCTGTGGGCAAGCCGCCTCCCCCCAAACGGAGGAGCCGTTTTGATGAGTAGCGTAGATAGGCTTTAGACTAGATATAGCTTAGAGTTAGGTTAGTTCGATTACGCGGCTTCCTCCACACCACCCATCCAACCTGGAATATGTGCTACATGATCTCCCAACGGAGACATGTTATAATTTAATTTAATTTTTTTTAATGCCATGCAGAGAGATGCTCTCTGTCGAGAAGCCATGTCCTAGCTCTTGTATAGCCATGATGATCTTCCTCCCTCACAGGCATGCTCCCCCCTTACCCGGGCATAGCGTGATAGACCATGAGGGTGCAGGTGCCCTGGTGCACCTAGAGCAGGGGTAGCTTACATTCCCACCCTTGCATGAAGTAGCCTAGAATGTATGATAGGCCATATGCCCCTTCTCTGGGCTATGTGCTACATATACTCCCAACGGAGTTATGTTACAATTCAATTCAATTCAATTCAATCATGTGTTGTTAGCATCTTGCCACCATTTGCTAGCATGCATTCCAGCGTCATCTTTGCCTGCATGTAAGCTCATGGATCACTCAACCTATCCAAGCCTTGCATTACACGTGCCTCTTTCTTTCAGTATTGCACGCGTTATGGAATGAAAACCCAGCACCTCCATTCCCACGAGGCATGTTGTTAAGCCTCCCACGGTCCTTAATTTAGGACAAAGTCCTAAATTAAGGACCAATTTACTATAACCGAGGTACCGGGGGGGGGGGTCACTATATGGACCGTACCCCATGTGGACCGTACCCGGCATGATGTACCCGACCCGTGGTACCGGCACATGGTACCCGGATTCCGTACCCGGGTACCGGGTATAATGGCGGGAAAGTAGGTACCTCGACCAAAAATATAACCGATTTTGGAGCGAAAAAGTGGGTGCGGGAATGAAGTGAGGTGGATATGGCGACCTGACAATCGTGGCCGGCGTTTTCACGTGCGTTTATCATTTCGGGCGCCCAGTAGCAAAAACGAAAGGTTGTTAGTTATGCTTAAAGGCTGTGAATATTTTCTGCGCAAGTTTTTATGTGTAGCGCTGTAGCACAGCGGCACAACACAAATGGGTCGCAGATCGCCTGCTCGCGGAGGGTCGATTTTGGCACAAACATGTTAGTGTATTAGCAATGGTGGTGCGAATCAAGCCAGGACATTTTTGTGGACGATTTTGATTATAGTCTGGAGTTTATAAACGGAGTATTTGACATGGAAGCGCCTGGGCCGTGATATTCTTGCCCGATTTCCATTGTTGACCATGTTTTAGGGACGTTCAGGCTGGGCAGCGAGCGCACCTTATAGGTCTTCACTTTCGGTATTTCTTGGACCTAGAACGCAGCACAAGCGTGGTTTATATCATTTTCGAACCGGTTGGCCAGCTTTGGTGCGCTCAGCTCTCGGAAAGCTGACCTCGCTGCGGATTTCAGCGACTTTTTTGCAACCATCTGGAATGAGGCGACGTAAGTAGCAGGTACGTGCCGGGGTGTCCTAGATCATGAGTGTAACTGGCAACGCTGTCGTGGTGTTTTGAGTCAGCCAGCTATGCCTAAAAAGAGGGGACGCTCTCTGTGCACATAACTGTCACACATAGTTGGTTTACGTCATACAATTTTTTACGTCTCTATCTTCGTCGTCCGCTGCAGCTAAAACACACATGCGTAAGAGCAGTTTTACTCATGTGTTAGTTATAAACCATGGTCCTATGGCCTGCAGTCGTTCAGGGTGTTCTCAGACAGTATATACAATATGGTTTACGTGTTACATGCACCCTGAATTCGCTCACAAAGCGTTGCATGTTAGCACAACGTTGTTCTGTAACTTGATTTGGCTGCATTCATGTGTTAGTTGCAATGCAAATGCAATGTTTTTTCATCGCTGGGTGGTGGCCAGCATGTCCGTGATGTCAAAGAAGGTTTGGCATATGCTTAGAGAAAGTTTACCGCAAGGGGTGGGCCATGTTCAAGCCGGGCAACCTCAGCAACCATGCAACCGTATATTGCATTACCTGCACCATCTGTGACACCGTTAAGCACGCGTATATATAGAGGCAGCCACAGCAGGGTATGGCCTTGTTATACGCTGCCCCGCCATCCCAAGGCCTCGTAGGGTCCCCTAGCGCTTGTAAGATGCTCAAGGGACCGTGTGGATAGCATGGTCATGCGTTGACACTAATTGGTCCTATTGGTCCTAAATTCTCATTTTGACCAAATTCGCGGTTTGAGGCCTGCCATGGGCCAGGGTCCATTCAGGCACTAAATGTAATTATTTGAACCCAGGTTTTTGTCCAAAATTCAAAAAGTGTGTTATCTGTCAGTGGTAAAAATGCCAGGGTCAAAATTTGATGTTTGCACATATATTTTTTAATTCAAACTGGTCCTAAAATAAGGACTTTTCTTGGGAACATGGACAATGTGCTCAACACGTTGTGAGAGTGGATGATGCTTTGGCTATGGCTGCCTGATTCAGTCATATTAGGTCATCCAGTCATGATGTTTGATGCATGTTTGATGCTGTATAACTTATACAACGCCTATGTTCAACGTTTTGACCCTCCAAGCTCACTATGGCCCCGTTTATGGGGCTCGGGTCGTTGCGTAATGTTGTCAAGGGCTCTCATGTTTCCCATTGCGTTGTACTGCGTTGTAATTGTGATGCTAATGAAAAATAGCTCCAGTGGCCCAATGGGCCTGAGTTTTGTTTCACAGAGCCTGCATATGTTGCCCATAGCTCGTGCAAGAAGCCAGATTTTTTTCATGAACCATTTGTGAATAAGCGCATGACTTGTGACCTAGGGTCAAGAAATCGCGGTCATGGTCAGACCCCCCTGTATTCAAACCAGTGTATCTCTCTAATGAATAAGCAGTTTGTAGGTCTGAGTAGCTCAAAAAATCCTTTGATTTATGGGCTTTCAGGAAAGTATATACATGACCATGAAAAAAAAATTTCCTTAGGTGCTATACGCGTTCTAAAAAAAGCTTACAACGCGATATATCGCGTTCTAATTAAAAAAACACGGGTTAAGTGCTATCCTACGCTGCCTAATCTCGTCCGAAATGCGAGGCATACCCTGATACAAAGACTCTAATGACCTATGCTTGGAAAACCCTACATTCAGGACCTGTCGGAGCATCCTGTAAACCGTGCCGTCTAGTTTAGCCGCCAGTGTGCCCGTGAGTGTCCATGCCTCGGCGCCATACGTAAGCACCGTGAGGACGAGGACCTTGAAGAGCATGCGCTTACGGTGCTCGCCCAGGCCCTTCGAGCGCCAGTAGGTGTTGAGCGAACGGAGCCGGGTCCAGGCCAGGCCGATGCGGATGTCCACATCGTCGGCGGTGTCGGGGAGCATGCTCCCTAACAGTTTGAAGCGATCACGGAACGTGACCTCCGTCCCGTCGAGCATGCAGGCGCGGCTGAGGCGGGCTACTGGAGGCCCCAATCACCATCGCCTCAGTTTTGACACTAATCTCCAACCCCACCGCCCTCGCGTCCAGGCCCAGACAGTCCAGCCAGGTCTGAATGTGCTCGGGGCGCGCGATGAGGGTGGTGTCGTCCGCATAAATCAGGTCGGCCCGGCGGTAGCCAGTGGCAACCCCGCCGTGCTCGCGCTCGTTAAGGATGTCCAAGCCAGGCTAGCTCGAACCCCTTAAGAGCAGTAAAGCGCGCACGTGCCCGGCGCATGATGTGATCCACGATAATAATGAACATGTATGGGGACAGGACACAACCTTGCTACACCCCGTGGTGAAGGGGGAATGGTGGGGTGGTGCCTTCCGCAGTCCGCACTACTGCCTGTGAGCCCTCATACAGTCGACGATCGATGGCAGCAATAAACGCTGGCGGTACCTGATCCGGAGCTAGGATATGACCCAAAGAGCCTCCCAGAGGACCGTGTCAAAGGCCTTGATATAGTCGACAAAAATGAAGACCAGCGGCAAACCATCAGGGCAAAGGCGACGCACCTCCTCCATCAACCGGCGCGCGACAAACACAGCCATGACAGTGTTACGACCACGACGGAAACCCATCTGAGACTCACCCAGGTGTGGGTCCAGCGCGGCGCGGAGCCTGTGCAGCATCATGCGCATGAAGATCTTCAGCGCGGCGCTCTGGAGGCAGACACCCCGATAGTTACCGGGGTCAGCAGCAGAGCCCGGCCTTCTTGTCCAGCATGACTCGGATAGCCGTCTGCCACTCAGCAGGCGGAGGCTCATCAGAGAGCAGGACACGGTTGCAGAACGCCAGCAGAAGATCCCTCACCGCCGGGTCACGGGTCTTCAGCAGCTCAGCCGAAACGTGGTCGGCACCGACCGCCGCGTCGTACCGCAGGCGAGCAAGGGCGCCGTCCAGTTCCTTCAAAGTGAAGGGGTGGACGACGCCGTTGGTGGCAAGGCAGCCCTCCTGCAAAGCGGGGACTTGGTAGTCCGCGGCCGAGGAGGGGGGCGCAGGCGGCGGGGGGTGTCCGGCAACCCCGAGACGGGCGGCCGTCTCGGGGTGAAGCGGCGGGGGGGGGGGGGCGCGAGCCCCACCTGTCAAGGAAACATTATCCAACCAACGGTCATGCAAGGCTGATTGGCGCCGTGCCGTCCCCCGTGTGCTCCACCGGCCGGGGTGCGCTGCCGCCGGCTGCCGAGCCAGTCAAGGTGGTACCACATGTCCTTGCCCTGGTTGCGAGCTTGGCAGGCCTTGGCATCTGCGATGCACTGGGCCGCCTCTGCGTCCTGAGCGTGCTCGTAGGCCTCCACAAGGGCGGCCTTGACCACCGGTTTCTGCAGCGGGTCCCGGTTACGCTTGAGGCGGTGCCGGGCGGCCAGGACGCCATGCAGGTGCACACTTACATACAGAAGTTCTCGGACCCTGGCTAAGCACGTACCTTGATCAATCGTTCAGTACTAAATTATTTCTTGTGTAACTTTCGTGTAGATATTTTTCTAATGAGATTAGCATAGTACTCCGCACGGCATGCCCACGCGCATGACACGCAATACTTACTTATTTCTTGTGCAATTGCTTATATATACTTAGTCGTCTCACTTACTAAAATGAACTTGGACCTCATACTTCAGGGAGCCCCGAGCCACCTATCAGTCAGTCCAACCTCCTACACGAGGAGACATTTGCTGTTTTGTGTTGAGGGACGTGTCAGACGTCATACGCCAAATGACATCATTTACAGCGCAAATGACATTGCTTTTTCGGCCCTAGCTGAAGCACAAGTAAAATTTAGCGACAGAAAAAGCCATCCAGGAACCATGGCCCCCCATCGAGGGGATCATATGGTGTGGAGACAACTATTTATAGCAACTACTCGTCCTCTCCACCGTTTGCATCTTCATCATCCTTATCGGAGCCATCCTCCTCCTCCTCCTGTCCTTCTTCCTCATCAGCACCGGCCTTCTTGCTATCCCCTCCCTTGTCCCCTTTCTTTTCTTCGCTTCCTTTACTCTTGTTACCCTCCTTTTTATCCTCCAGTAGCAGTGAGATGTTGTACTTGCCCAGCGCCTTGTACTCGGTGGCCACGCCCAGACAGCAGCTGGTCTGCTTGTTGACACGGCAACCCGACAACGAGAGACATAAGCAATGACATCACAAGACATATAATAATTAACAGGGACATACGCATGAGTGCCTTACCTAATAATGAGCATGAGTGTCAATGGCCTCACTTTGTGCTGGACAAACGAGCCACAGCAGCATGCCGGCATGTGTGCAAGTGTGTTGACTAATTACACAACCCATCTTGGATGCATGACATGCCCAACCTCTATCATGGTCCTCCGTGACATGCCCCCCCACATGGCACGCAAGCACGTACCGGCTTATGCCTGACCCTGTTCATGGCTTATACCAGCGGTTTGTTGCAAAGGCGCGCGGCGACTTCGAGCACAAGTGTGTGTACACGTGCGTACACTACAAAATCCAGGTTGACCCCAGGGATGAAAACCAACAGAAAGTAAGTACAACTCTAGGTGAATAAATACCAAGATGTGTTTTGTCTCGCACATTTGCACAACCGCGTGCATATTATGGTAGCACCACATGAGGCCCTGCTGTCCGCACATTACCAGGAAGCAATCGGGGAATGCATGTGCTGTTGCTGGTGCCTCACTGGTACAGAGTGCCACAAAAATATCTTCCGGAAAACCAGTACAGGCACGGATTCATGAGGATCCTGGCAACGGGAAACTCCAGCCCGCCTTTGTGCCATCCTCAAAATGCCAGTGCTAGTTTCTGCAGGACTGCCAGTGAGTACCCAACTTGGTCAGTAGGAAAACATCGACAACGCTTGGGCACATATTAGGTCGAAGACCAGCACTGCCAGGCAGCGGCATTCTGACCCATGCGGCTTGACGTAGACCAGTATAATTTAGTGCGATAAAACTTAATTAAACATCAGCAAAGCAGGAACCAGGCAACACAAGGTGACCACCCATTGACGGTTAGTGCGTTGAGACAGAGGTGTACCTTCCCTGGTTTCTTGTCCAATCCATGTTCTTAAACCCACCTGCACGACCTGCACAAGGGCGCACTTGTCCGTGTTGCTGAGGTCCTATACTTGCGGCGATGGGCAAGGGGATTCTATGTTTTGTCATATTTATTTGTTATCAATTTACCTGACGTTGATGACCTGCACGAGGATGGCCTTGTCGTGGTTGTTGAGGTCCATCTTGTGTTGCCATGCGCATGTGTCTCTATTTACTCCTTAACCATTATCTATGGTACCCACCTTGACGACCTGCACGAGGATGACCTTGTCCGGGTTGTTGAGGTCCACCTTGTGCGGCGCGGGCACCTGTTTCGCGACCGCGTTGATGACAGCCATCTTGTCAAGCACCGAGTTGTTGCGCACCTCGATTACGACCGAGAACTGATAAGGGGAAGCCGCATTTGCAAAGCCGCATTTGCACCGGTTGTATCATATTTGGGTGGGGGTTACAGGGCACCGCACACACGGCTACATTTGAGTTGTCGCGCACCTCAACCAAGACTGAGAAATGGTGATCCATGATCGGAACTGAGCAACCCCCCAAAGACACTGTTTCACACTTGCATGGGCGGGGTCAGGGGGTTTACAGCACCACATTGTAGGTATATATGTCAGGTTCATAGTAGGTACACGGTTGAGTTGTTGTGCGCCTCGATGATGACCGGCGAACTGATCAGGGGTTGCAGCTGCAGGGGTGGGATGAAAGGCATTGCAAAGCCAGACGATAACTCCCACTTAACTTTTTGTGAAGACAGAGAACTGACAAAGCAGGCATGCAGAAGGGATTAAGGCATTGAGGCAAGGCAACACATGCACTCGCGTGAGTTTTGGTGCATCCATGATGACGGGGAACTGTTGAGGGCTTGTTTGAATGGAAATAATTAAAGGAAAGCGACACCAGGCTTTTACTGCCATAATTGATAATGCTTGTGGGCATCGCTTTTACTGCCCACAAGCCATGCCGCGCACACCTGGATATGACAAACACAGCGGCAGCCAGGTGGATGTATGGATACGATGACGGGATAAGGGAAAAAAACCACCACGTTTGTGTAACAATAAGTTATCGTGCACCATTGACCACGACCAGGACGTGGACGTGGACGTGGCCGTGGCCGACAAACTGGCCACCAGTAGCATAGGCATATCGCAGACGTTTTAGCCAGTCACCTTATTGCCTTTCGCACAACTGCTTTCGTAGGCATGACAGCCACCCTCTCTCTTACATATGCATCGATTCGAGGAAGCCACCCACCTTAGAGTCCATCGTTTAATCGCTAGGCACTATACAGCATATCACCCACCTCTTATAGCATTTACTTGGAGCCCCTTTGGCCGGGTCCCTGGTCCATATAGACATGAGACTGCATTTATATGCATGTAAGCCAGTCACCTGGCCTTCATAGGCAGCAAAGCCAACCACTTCCGACACTCTGCTTCCGCATCCTTGAAGCAAGCCACCCACCTTATAGCCCGGCGTAGACCCCCCCTCGGCCGCCTCAGTCCCCTCGATCCCCTTATCACTTGCGCCCGCACCCTCCTTGTCCACAGCGCTGCTGGTCCCTTGGCCCTCGGCTGGTGCCGCAGGGAAGTGTGTGTGGAGCAGCGGCTGCACCGCCTTGGCGATGTCGTCTACCGTCGCGTAACAGGTGGCGCTCACGGGGAGGATGCGTTGGCAGAACCTGGCAGGCATAACGGCGGTAAATGTATAGCAGTATATAAAATCATTGAGAATGATAAATTACGGAGGTGAGAGTGGCATGCAACATAAGGAAATGTATGTACTACTATAGCAGTTAATATATATGGAGCAAGGGGCGAGACGGCGAGACAGAGAATTTGTGCAGATTATGGGGAGAGAATAGGGCAGGGCAGGGCAGGGCAGGGCAGGGCAGGGCAGGGCAGGGCAGGGCAGGGCAGGGCAGGGCAGGGCAGGGCAGGGCAGGGCAGGGCAGGGCAGGGCAGGGCAGGGCAGGGCAGGGCAGGGCAGGGCAGGGCAGGGCAGGGCAGGGCAGGGCAGGGCAGGGCAGGGCAGGGCAGGGCAGGGCAGGGCAGGGCAGGGCCGGGCCGGGCCGGGCCGGGCCGGGCCGGGCCGGGCCGGGCCGGGCCGGGCCGGGCCGGGCCGGGCCGGGCATGGCATGGCATGGCATGGCATGGCATGGCATGGCATGGCATGGCATGGCATGGCATGGCATGGCATGGCATGGCATGGCATGGCAGGGCAGGGCAGGGCAGGGCAGGGCAGGGCAGGGCAGGGCAGGGCAGGGCAGGGCAGGGCAGGGCAGGGCAGGGCAGGGCAGGGCAGGGCAGGGCAGGGCAGGGCAGGGCAGGGCAGGGCAGGGCAGGGCAGGGCAGGGCAGGGCAGGGCAGGGCAGGGCAGGGCAGGGCAGGGCAGGGCAGGGCAGGGCAGGGCAGGGCAGGGCAGGGCAGGGCAGGGCAGGGCAGGGCAGGGCAGGGCAGGGCAGGGCAGGGCAGGGCAGGGCAGGGCAGGGCAGGGCAGGGCAGGGCAGGGCAGGGCAGGGCAGGGCAGGGCAGGGCAGGGCAGGGCAGGGCAGGGCAGGGCAGGGCAGGGCAGGGCAGGGCAGGGCAGGGCAGGGCAGGGCAGGGCAGGGCAGGGCAGGGCAGGGCAGGGCAGGGCAGGGCAGGGCAGGGCAGGGCAGGGCAGGGGAAGATGTGATTTGCAGGGCAAGGGAAGATGTGATTTGGATGCATTGGCAGATGCATTGGCAGATGCATTGGCAGATGCATTGGCAGATGCATTGGCAGATGCATTAGCAGATGCATTGGCAGATGCATTAGCAGATGCATTGGCAGATGCATTGGCAGATGCATTGGCAGATGCTGGCATACGCAGCGATTACGGCAAACGTGGCACGAGAGGAAGCTACATGACATGACGTGGAGGGATAAGGACGGGCAGGTCATGGGTGCGCCGGCAGATGTTAAAACCTGGAAGACGTCACCGGACAAGAGCGATGGCGAGACCTGAAGTATAATGAGACAATCAGTGCAGGCCTGAAATCTGGTAAGGTTATACTGCTATATGAGTATAAGGTCATGAAAGCTGCTATGGTTATATAGTAGTATAGCTTATCTGGCCCTTCACCTGGCCACCATGCCATGGTCACATCACGGGAAAAGACGTAACTATGCGGCCAGGCAGGAACTGACGTTACCGGACAAACCACACATTGAGATCGTTCGTTTCATCATGGGCGTGCCTCCATTAAGGGAGTCGTGGGGTATCCATGGGCGAAGAAAGGACGGAGAGTGCATGGCATGAAATCCCGCGAAAATGACGGAGAGTGCATGGCATGAAATCCCCCGAAAATGACGGAGAGTGCATGGAATGAAATCCCGCAAAATGACGTCATGCGATGACATCATCATGCCTTACACACACACACGTGCAATGGCGCGAGCTCATGGAGCCAGACCCCGTTCCTGCAAAGGCTCAATAAGACGCCTGTACATATCAGCATCATGATCATTACTATTATTATGTGCGTTCCAACTTCCAGATCTTTTATTACCATCCACGGTCCTAACATGTATATTCCACCTTACAGACAATTCACTAGCATCCTTTGTCCTAGATCTCCCTGCGTGTCTATTGTCTTATGAGGCTATTAGTTACGTTTTTCTCGTGTATTCTCGATGTGAATTTGCATGTTCATGGTGTACTTCCAAATTTAATTGTGTGGTGCCCCATGTTCCATGCCCAAGACCTGCCTCTGTGTCTCTCATGACCATGTTTATTACAGTTTCGACTGTCAAACCAATTTGGATTGACGTAGTAATGGCAGCACATCACTCACCGCATGCAAACTCTGACTGCAGGCGCATGGCCGGAAGACAATGCCATCACCGTTGAGGTTGGGAGATGACAGTTACCATTGGAGTGTGTGAGGGGGGGTGTTGGGTGGGGTCCAAAGGGCTGTGCCACCCACCGCGTGCAGCTCTTCCGTGTGCCCAGTAGTAGTACGTCCTTAAGCAGCTTCCGGAGGAGCTCCTCAGGGCGCACACAAGACACAGGAGGTCGGGACATAAAGGACACTACCCACATAGGGGGCAAGGCAAGAATGCAAGCGGTGCCACCCACCTCGTGCGGCTCTGCCGTGTTGCAAGGATGTCTTTAAGCAACTTCAGGATAAGCTCCTCAGGGACCACGTGGCTTTGCTCCTTGCTCAGCTTGAGGAAGACTAGACCCTTGCACCCAGAGTCGATGCGTGTGAGTGGCGCCTGGCACACGTAAGGCAAGACGGTGCAACGCAAAGCAGTGCAACGCAAAGCAGTGCAAGGCAAGTGTGTCAAACATGCAAAGGTAAGGACAGCGCCAATCCAGATAGAGTGCAACGAAAAACAGTTCAAGGCAGGCCAGGAGCCATACCCGAAATGCCCATTGCTTATACTTTACCTTCTACCCACTTCTCGCACAGCTCTACCATCTCGTTCTCCAAACCCACCACAGCGAGTAGAAGAGAGAATGGGAGCACCCCCTTACCTGCTCCTTGTCGCGCAGCTGTGCTATCTCCTTCTCCAGCTCCGCAGCGATCCCCCCCGCACCCTTCTGGTCGCCACCTGCGAGCTTGGGCGATGCGGGCTCTAGCATCTGGGGACGCAAAGAGGAAGGAGCACATGGATGAAAGAATTATGGCATTAACGTCTGCACATGCAAAAGAAAGGATGGTCTCAACAGAAAGGATGGTATCAACAGAAAGGATGGCATCAACAGAAAGGATGGTATCAACAGAAAGGATGGCATCAACAGAAAGGATGGCATCAACAGAAAGGGTGGTATCAACAGAAACAGTGGTCTCAACAGAAAGGGTGGTATCAACAGAAAGGGTGGTATCAACAGAAACGGTGGTCTCAACAGAAAGGGTGGTCTCAACAGAAAGGATGGTCTCAACAGAAAGGATGGCATCAACAGAAAGGATGGCATCAACAGAAAGGATGGTATCAACAGAAACGGTGGTCTCAACAGAAAGGGTGGTATCAACAAAAACGGTGGTCTCAACAGAAAGGGTGGTCTCAACAGAAACAGTGGTCTCAACAGAAAGGGTGGTCCCAACAGAAAGGATGGCATCAACAGAAAGGGTGGTATCAACAGAAAGGGTGGTCTCAACAGAAAGGGTGGCATCAACAGAAAGGGTGGTCTCAACAGAAAGGATGGCATCAACAGAAAGGGTGGTCTCAACAGAAAGGGTGGCATCAACAGAAAGGGTGGTATCAACAGAAAGGGTGGTATCAACAGAAAGGGTGGTCTCAACAGAAAGGGTGGCATCAACAGAAAGGGTGGTCTCAACAGAAAGGGTGGTATCAACTGAAAGGGTGGTATCAACTGAAAGGGTGGTCCCAACAGAAAGGATGGCATCAACAGAAAGGGTGGTCCCAACAGAAAGGATGGCATCAACAGAAAGGGGGGTCTCAACAGAAAGGATGGTCTCAACAGAAAGGATGGCATCAACAGAAAGGGGGGTCTCAACATGAAAAGCTGCAGGCACATGGGTGGGAAGAAGTGGACTCGATGAAATGATGGCGAAATGATGGCATTAAAACGAGATAGGATGCGAAGGACCGACCAAGACAGGAGGCATTAGAACTAAAAGAGAAGGCAAAGGACAGGGAGAGGTGACATGCCCCTGCATGTGCGGGTGCAAGGGGGAAGAGCGCTGGGATAAAAGAATCATGGCATGGACGTCATGTACAGAGGCGCCCGCAGCCCCCCGACCACTCGTCACAAGGAAAAGAAATGCAAGCATTGGCATGCGCCACCTCACCGATGTCTGCAAATTTGACTCGAATGCCTCATGACGTGCCCAGCCGTATGTCCAATGCTTCATCAAATTTTTAAAGTCCATGCTCATGATTCCTAATATTCCTAGGAGGCATGGACCATTGCCCCACCTGCAAACTGCATGCTCGAGAAAATTGTCAAACCCTACTGCCTTGCTGTTGTGTTTTCTTTCTTTCTTCCTTCTCTTCACTGTTGTACTCTCTTACAAACGAGACAAGGAGTGCATGCGGCCAGAGACAGGGAGAGAGGTGGCAGACGCTGGGTTTTTTACAGGACAATAATTATGGCATTCAAAAAGGTTGTCCATCCTCCAACCTTCACCATCAGAGATGCTGCCACATCCCATAATAGCTTTACGGCGATCGGCCCTATTCGAGGGTCCATCGGCGGGCCCAGCCAGCTGCTAACGTTCTAGTGTCGTCATTTCCTGTGGAAAATCCGAGGTCACCCTCGTTCGCCCATTACCTCCGTCAAAACGTTCTGCAGCTCCGCCACGCATTTGTTTTCCCATGTCTGCTGACACGTGGCTATGAAGCCTCGGATGTTGCCGCTTGTAGGGATGGACGCCGCACTAGACGGTGCCTGTTGGCAGGAATGACGGCCAGGTGCAGAGCTTCCTTACGTGAGTACGCCTCCTTATATTGAGTACGCTAAAAATGCCCAAGTAACGATGACCGGTATACTTCTTCGCAACATTACGACATTGATAGCTGAAACGTCGGCAAGCACCGCACATTTCACAATAAATGTAATGAAACTCTACTACTGGGGCAGCCCAACGCAACGCAGCCATGAGAAGCAGTCAGACGCGCCTGTAATTGCCAGTTACTTACTGTAAAATAGGGCGTTTTCTTCCGCTTGCCGCCACCAGGAGCTCCTCCATCTCCCGGCCGCTTTCCATTTCCTCCCATTTCCTTAGTAATTTGACCCGAATTGCATGCCAATGAAGCTATCGCCAAGGAAGCACGTTCACGGTCCGATGTTTTATGCCCGAGGTGCTCGCATTTCGTGCCTGCACGCTCAAATTTGCCGCAGAGATGGAGGCTCGCAATTTTCGGTAGGCAGCTTAACGACGAGCAGCTGTCACGAACTGGGCAGGCAAACCTTGCTCTAAAGCTGCCAGCCGTGGTCTGTAAACGCCCCTGTAGAACGGTAAAGTTACAGTAAAACTAGTTGTATGAATAAATATTGGCCCTGCAGGGCTTCAGCGACGCGCATGGCCCACGGCCTGGGGGCGCGAGCTGTTGCGTGTTGACGTGCGCGCGAGGGGCCAGTGCCAGGAAAGGCCTGTCATGGAAAAGGGCACTTTTCACGAGTGAGCAGAGGAGCAGGCTATGGAGTAGACAGGACTGTTGGCAGCGTGTAGTAAAACAATAAACGCCGAGAAAGCCTGGTGAATTTGGATCAGAATGCATCTTCAAAACATGGAGCCGTCGGTCGAGCAAATGACTTCCGAGGCAGTGAGCACAGGGGTAAGCTCAGACTCTCAGAGAATTCTTTGGTTCGCTGATGTCTTGGCGAGTTAGCGCATGTGCCTGTTCTGCTGCGTCTAGGGCGCTTCCACTGTTGTGTTCAGAAAATTGCCACTGTCTATTAAACGTAGCCTAGGTTCTTTGCAAGGTTGACTCACGCCTTGTCTTCTCCTCGGTGAGCGTTTGTGGGTATTTGCTCCTGGATTGGTATTCTCGTGACACCCCGAGGCACATCCTGGCTTTCTTACATCCTGGCTTTTGTCCATGCGCTTTTTCTCTGCTATGCTCAGCCGATGCTATTCTTGCCACCCTGGTCCATTCTGTTTGCAAAACTGTATCAACTTATCGTGAATTGCGGCAAATGAGCACTGCGCTGGTTGGGTAGCATGTCGCCGGCCCGTCCGATAGTGAACAGCGCGTGCAAATGTCTTGATATTTTTTTTAAAAGTAGCCGTTACTCATACGCATGATTTATATCCACTTAATGCGACCAGCATGACTGCTCTCACGGCCTCTTTAAAAGTCTTTACCTCCACCTCAGCCACCGGCCAACCCTCCCCTCCCCCCCTCCCCGGATGATCTCACATGTTACCTCACCCGTTATCCCCCCCCGGAACGCTCTTCCCTCCTTGCATCAGTCGTCCAACTCTCCTGCCCTCTTTACGGCCAAGTCCCCGAGCACATCTATTTATGCTTCATGTCCGCGTGGGAATTCAGAGAGTTTCATAAAGCTGCTCCCCATCACCGTAACCCCCGAAACCCATCCTTCCTTTGTCCATCGCCCCCATTTTATCGGCTCCCACTGGCTCTGCCACGAGCGGCCATGCTGCCGTGCCTGTGTTGTTATGCTGCTTTGCGTATCTTGTTATGTTGCCGTGCCTGTCTTGATACGCTGTCTTGATAACCCGCCTGATTCCCTGGTCGTCACACTGCTGCATCATGCCTCGCAGGGATAATCCCGGCACGCCTTTCTGCACGCCTATTTGCTCGCCTTTCTGCACGCCTTTCCGCCCCGTTTGCCCACCCGAAACCTTCCTGTCCCTTTCGCCCACCCGGACGCGGATATTCGAAAAATCGTTTCTGGCCATGCCCGCCCACCGCCGTACACAACCATTGTGGCGCTAGCTTTGCGATGCCCATTTCTATTTGTGCATGTGCAGACGACCATCGTACTTAGTTACTGTCTGTAATGCCTCCCCTGGTGACGCCTGGCCACCGCCGCTGGCCACCATCATGGCGCCAACTTCGCACTGCCCAAGCATGACCCCCATTCTATTCTCATTTCGTGTGCAGAGACGACCATTGTGGCGCTGACCTCCCGTTGCCCATCCCTACTGTGCACCGGGCATCTTTCATTATGGCACCCATGTGCAGACGACCATCATGGCAGCCGCGTTTGATGGCGGCGTCATCCTCGGGGCGGACTCGCGCGTTTCCACTGGTGAGGGGGCCATCGCGTGCCACATTACCCCGTAACTGGGCGCATCTGTTGCCACAACACAGTCACCGTGCATACATAATCCACACTATGAGCGCGCTGTAGCCCACCTTATAAAGGAACGGGAATGGGGGCCAGCGCTTGCCACATTACCCCGTAACTGGAGTCAAATGATCCAGAGACAAGGTGCATCTGGTGCCCTGTCACGGCAGAGCCCATAACCCGGCGCTCGCACCACCCCTTTTCCTGGCACCTCCAATACCCTTACCTTGCACTCATAGGAAGGGGGATTTCCTCATCTAGTTCTTTTGTTGTTTGGGGACGACTATTAGGAAGGGGGCTTTCCTTGTCTACTTCATTTGTTGTTTGGGGACGACTATTAGGAAGGGGGCTTTCCTCATCCAGGTTTGCTTTTGTTCGGCCACTTGTTCCCCTTGCCATTCATTCATGATGGGGGATTGATAACGAGCCTTTGGCACACCATGTTCGTCCTTGCTTCCCCGCGCACCTCATCCAGATCTCTTTTGCTTGGACATCGTTGCCTTTTTAACTCGTTTCCCCCTTTTAAATTCCTTTCCCCTCGTCCCCTCCCCCCGCTGATCACCCCCCTGAGCAATCCAGGTGCCTACATCTCCAACCGCGCATCTGACAAGCTGTCAGCCATCGCGGACAACGTCTTTGTCTGCCGGTCCGGCTCGGTGTGTGCAAGCTTGTCGAACAATTTTAGTGAGATCAGCTCAGAAAGATACCGTGGTTGAGGGGTCACTGGCACCCGACAAGCTCTCTGCCATTCCCTATAAAGGAGCGAAGGATTGAAGGATGAGACTGTCGAACTTTGACCAGCCATGCCTGTGTCTTGCGGTCTCATGGTGTATCTTGCTGTGCTGTGATGCCCCTTGGACCCGTCCTGTGCTGTGATGTCTCCTGTGCGGTGTTGTGCTTACGCCAGTCCTGTGATGTATGTGTCTCGGACCTGCACTCCCGTTCCTCAAGCGCCCCCCTTTGGCATCTCTGTGTCTCGCTTCCCCTCCGCCCCTCTCCGATCGAGATGAAAGGGTCCATGGAGAACACGTGCATGCTGCTGTCGACAGCTGGTCCGATGGTCCCCTTAAACCGTGGCAGAAAGACTCCCAAGTAACTGTCATGGATGTGCGGATGCCTGGATGCATGGGGTGCGTGGATGCGTGGATGCGTGTGCGTGGCGTCACCAGGCGGCCGACACACAGGCGGTGTCCGACTACGTGCGGCACTTCTTGCATCAGCACAGGTGAGCCGGCAGGGTCCATTCGTCCACGAGGGGCATTTTTGTGAGACAAGGGGCGCGGCGTGCGCATGGGGACGATGAAGCAGAGATAGGGATTTATACTTTCGTATGGCAGTCTTAGCAGAAGTAGGATGGTGGAAAAGTGGCATGACGGGAGCAAGGCGGAATGACCAACGCAGAGGCAGGTTAGAAGGGAAGCATGCGATACGAGGGTAAAAGATAGGGACGATGTCACAGGAGGGAAAATAGATAGGGAAAATGAGACAAAAGGAAAAGGGTAAAGCAATAGGGAAAATGAGAGAAAGGACAAGGGGTAAAAGATAGGTAAAACGAGGCAAAAGGACAAGGGGTAAAAGATAGGGAAAACGAGACAAAAGGACAAGGGGTAAAAGATAGGGAAAACGAGACAAAAGGACAAGGGGTAAAAGATAGTGAAAACGAGACAAAAGGACAAGGGGTAAAAGATAGGGAAAATGAGACAACAGGACAAGGGGTAAAAGATAGGGAAAACGAGGCAAAAGGACAAGGGGTAAAAGATAGGGAAAACGAGACAAAAGGACAAGGGGTAAAAGATAGGGAAAACGAGGCAAAAGGACAAGGGGTAAAAGATAGGGAAAACGAGACAAAAGGACAAGGGGTAAAAGATAGGGAAAACGAGACAAAAGGGCAAGGGGTAAAAGATAGGGAAAACGAGACAAAAGGGCAAGGGGTAAAAGATAGGGAAAACGAGACAAAAGGGCAAGGGGAGAACGGAACAAGGGGTGTTGTTTAGGGCTGTGTTTGGACTAGCCGTGTCGTGCCATGGCTCTGCACAGGGAAGAACGGAGCAGTTGCCCAAATTGGTTCCCAGGGTTTGAGGCCCACTGGGTCTCTGCCGTTTATCATATGCCAACTATGGCTTCACACGGCATGTAGCCAGCTGTCAGTATCAGACGATTGAGAGCCCAGCCACCATGTTGGCAGGCTATGGCTTTGCAAGGCTAATCCGTTTTTCAGGGCGCGGTACTTGGGAGAGGGACATGATTGTTTGTGTTTATCTGTATTGTGCGTGGGCTGATCTTTTGTGTCTGCCTGCTGGTCTCGTGCCTCCACGTGTGCGCACGTGTTTACGTGTTTGTCTGTTAGAGCGTTTGTTTTTCTTAGTATGTGTGTCCATATCAAATCTCCCCGTTGTGGTATGCGTGTTGCGGATGTCGGCATGCCCTCCTCCCCCCATCGACCCCCACCGCACCTCACCCTACCCTGGCACGTGTTAGCACTTTCCCATGCCTTCACTGTTGTCAATGTCTTCCCCCTTCTTTGCGCAGTTTCAAGGCAGAGTAATGCCGTAACATGCCCTGTCCCCACTTGTAATATAAGACGTCCAAATTGGAAGCATGCTTGTGCTACCCCTCACTCTGAACCGATCCTCTCGCACCTGGGACCCCCATCGCCCCTGCAGCATCGAACAAGGGGAGAACCCGACCGTGAAGGTCGCGGCAAATCTCACAATGCAGCTGGCCTACTCCAACAAGGTGAGCCGGGGGGGTTCATTATGAGTGCCGGTGTTTCATACGTTAAAGGGAACACCCGCAACAAGATGAGCCGGGGGGTTGCTGGTGTTTTATACGTAAAAGGGAGCCCTCGCAAGTAAGCCGGGGGTGGCTTGCCTGCGTTTGTAAAGGAAAACAGGAAAGGGGACGCTAAGATGGGAAGGGATATCGAAACGGGAGGCCAGCAGAGCCGGCTTGACTGCGAGGACGTGTGCGTGGGGCAAGCTGATATATCCCTAACAAAGATATCCCTAGCAAAAATGTTCCTAGCAGAAATATTCCTAGCGTGGCTGTCAAGGGGTCGTTGCAAGGTACGATAAGATAATAAGATAAGAATACGAGACGGTGCCGTTTGCCGTGCTGTTCTGGACCTCATCGGAAAACTGCCCTGGATGGTTGCGCACGCATGCAGGCCTGTCATGGGTAGCGATGTTCATTCATAGCGACCATCCCATCCGCATCAGTCCCGTGTTTTTCTGCCAGGCTTTTCAGTCCCGTGTTTTTCTGCCAGGCTTTTCAGTCCCGTGTTTTTCTGCCAGGCTTTTCAGTCCCGTGTTTTTCTGCCAGGCTTTTCACGATTCATAGTAATTATTCCATCCGCAACCGTCCCGTGTTTTTCTGCCAGGCTTTTTAGGATTCATTGTGACTATCCCATCCGCAACAGCCCTGTGTTCCCGGTGTTCTTCTGTTAGGTGCCGTGCATTTGGATGGGTAATTGCTCCTAATGCTTTGTCGGTCGGTCGTCCTGGTTGTGGCTTTGTTTACAGGTAGGTGGTTATCTGGCGGTGCCACGTAGATTGCCTGTACGGGTTGAAGGGAACTGGGAACGGACGTAGTAACCGGAAGCTGGTGATAAGAAATCAGCTGTAATTCAAATGGTGGACCGGTTGGAGGGAACCAGGAACAAGATGACAGTAACCATAAACACGCCCGGTAACCGGACTGTAATAAAAAGATAACTTAATAGAAATTAGTAACGTGATTTCCCTCGTTGCCCTGAGAATGCGCGCGTGTCACTCATTATCTCGACATGCACTTCTAGATTTCTCGCCATGTGCGACATCACGTGTTGCTGTGTTGAATTCTGCTCTCTGAGCATGCCCACATGCTTGCCGTCATGTCATTATCTTCCCAATTTCCCATCACAGTTTCAGTGATGCACCGCCCCCCCCCCCCCCCCCCCTTCTCTCTGTCACACACACACGTCCACACTACACCATCCACACTACACCATCCACACTACACCATCCACACTACACCATCCACACTACACCATCCACACTACACCATCCACACTACACCATCCACACTACACCATCCACACTACACCATCCACCCACTTGCCACAGCGCATGCTCATGGCCGGCATGATCGTTGCTGGGTGGGACAAACACGCGGGCGGGAGCGTTTACGCGCTGCCCATCGGAGGCACGCTGCTGCACGTGCCGTTTGCCACCGGCGGTGAGTCACGTATGGCCCTTGGCCACAGCGGCTGAGTACGTTGTTGCCCTTTGCCACTGCTTCTGAGTCACTTATGGCGAAGAAATGGACTTACATGCGCGCCCTAGGCCAAGCATTATATTAGCCATGGTGGTCAGATGCCCGCAATAGTCCACATGGCATGAACATATGTTTGCACAACATATATACTGGATAGGTGTATATATTGTAAGTAATTATACTTTTTAATATATATTGGATACGTATTCGCTGCATTAATGGATCTGCATGGGTGCATGCACTCCAAGGGTTCCCTCGTTGTGGCAGATGCCAGCGCTAGTCCGTACCGCACTTCCAGCAGTGATCTCTTGGCAAGAGTCTGCAGTAGTCCATGTAGCAGGAGCCAGCGATTGTCCCTGTATCCTTGGGCGGCAAGACAGGAATAAACAGTAATATGTGAAATGACAGCCGTCAACTGCCAGCCATCAACTGTGGCTTGAGGGTTCCGAGTTCGAAGGGGTAGCAGCTGGCTTGCTTGGGCTCACGCTGGCTTTTTTGTTTACGAAACCCAGTATACGCCGCAAACAGCGTTACCCAGTATGCATTGCTTTCGATCCTCGATGAGACCCACTCCTGCCACCGCGTTGTATGTGCGGAGGATGACCTAGTGTGCCTCTAGTTTTATCCATGGGTGATAGCGCCATCCTGTGATAGGCGCAACGCTTGACAATGGCTCAGGGGTGCCACGTACTGCCCTACCCTGTCTATAAATGGGGTACCACGTCTACCTCCCTAGTCTCGAAATTGTAGGGACCACTTTAGCATTTGTGATTGTAACCCTAAGCGTACCGCTCTTGTGCCCCCCCGCCATCCCCTCTTTGGCCCTCCCCTCCCCTGTTCCCCCATCTGCCCTCCTCCCCCCCCCCCCCCCCCCGCCCCCTTTCTCGATCCCATCCAACAAACAAACACACACACATACGTACGCAAATACGCCCTTCGCACCTCGAAAGCACACACATGCACACGCACACACGCACACGCACACGCATACGCATACTCACACGCACACGCACACGCACACGCACACGCACACGCACACGCACACGCACACGCACACGCACACGCACACGCACACGCACACGCACACGCACACGCGCGCGCGCACACACACACACACCGCCACCCTCAACCTGGCACCTGGCTGACCGCCACCTGGCACCTGGCACACAGGCTCGGGCTCCACCTACATGTGCAGCTATTGTGACCACCAGTACCGCGAGGGGATGACGGCAGAGGAGACCGAGGTATGCTTTCATCCTGGCGTGCCTATAGCTGCGCCTGTTTGTCTCCTATAACCGCGCGGTTAATTTGGATTAGGAGTTTTGAGTCCAACCATGGGAAGGCAGAGGAGACTGCGATATGCGTTCTCCCCCCTAAGTGTGCCTATCAGTGCGTCTATGAGCGCGTGTATGAATGTGTCTATCAGTGTGGCATTAGGTGTGTCTAAGCGCGTGGCTATACGTGTGCCTATATGTTTGCCTACATGTGAGCCCATCCATGTGCCTCTCCGTGTGCCTTTATATGCGTATAAGTGTGCCTACAAGTTTGCCTATCCATGTGCCTATTAAATTTTGAGTCTCGCCACAGAAGACACGGAGGTAATAGTGTGGGATGCAGCCATGGGACCGGCGGGTGGCATTTTTGAGGACCGTTACAAGTCCTCTTGTCTGGCATCTGGCACCAGCGCTTTCTACAGCTTTGCAAAGCATATTGTTATTATTATTATTATCGTGGTTCTCTGAACATAGTTTCTTTATAGTGAGATGGAAGGGTAGCCGCTATAGCTAGGTTATTGGGTTCACGTGACATACCTTTTGAGGCCGGTGCGGCCTGATCCGGATCAGTCGTGGCCAAAACTTTGGCCAGTTTTTCTTGGCCAGGTGGCAGGAGCTACGTTGAGATATAAACCTGCCACTGTCTAGGTTTCTTGGCTGATGGCGTAGTGATTAACTAGATCTAGATTCTTTCTCTCACGCAATATGTGACCTAATAGCCCCGGCAGCCTTACGTAAGCTGCCGGCAATTAGAACGCCACATTGCGTCATTTGTTCAGACGCAACATTTGCGTGGCGAAAAAATGGTGTCCGGGCCAAGGCCGCATGACACGCAAAAAAGGACAAAAACAAACCCACCTAGCTAAGGTCGGCCTCTTTTCTTTTCACGAGGGCGGCGACAGCAAGCCAGGGGAAACGAACCTCTGGTTTGACGAACCTGTACTGTCGGAGCCATTTTTGGCCCTGAGCAGCAATGCCGAAGGGGCGCAAAGCTACAGGAGGGCAGGCAGCGCGCGGGGAGGACGGGACGCCCACACCGCGGGCTGCTGCCGCCAGTCACGCGCCAGTCGCCTTCAGCGCCAAAAAGAAGCAGCTCGCCACTCTGCTCGCCAAGTGCATCAGCCCCGCAGAGGCGGTGGGGGCAGTCGAGCAGGTCTTCGGTGCCGAGGACTGGGTGACGGACGCCAGCTCGTGGAGCTCGAGCCAGCTGAAGTCTGTCGTGCAGTTGCTGGCCGATCACGTTGATGTTGGCGACGTGTTGGACGCACGTGACCCAAACGGAACGTTGGTGGCAAAACTGCTGGCCGTGGCAGATCTCGCGGCGGACGAGGAGGAGGATCAGGCGCTGCCACCAACGACACCTGCGCAGCGAAAAATGGCCAAGCCGAAAGGCGCGGCCAAGGTTTCGGCAGGTGGGGGGCTGTCGGAAAGGAAATGAGGGCGAGGTTGGCGACATTCGTTGGGGCACCTCCGGAAACCGAAAATCAGGACGACGAGGAGGACGAGGAGGGGGAGGTCGCAGCCGAGAAATTCATGCAAGGTTTGAAGGCAGCGCTGGGAGGAATGGAGGGGGCGGGAAGCCACTTCAAGGCCTCGAAAGGGGTGGCGCTGCCAAGCCGAGCCAAGAGCGTGAAATATCGGGTTTCGGAGCGGGTGCTGCCGGGGGTGTTGGAGGACGCCAGCGACAATGGGATGGGAATCCGGTCGTGGGTCATGACGGTAAAGCCTGGAAATTGGCGGAACATGGAGAACAGGAAAATTGTCATGAACATTGCATTGGCCATGGACACCCTTCTCAAGGAGCTGGGCTCAGCAGCCGGGGAGCTTGTGGGCATGGAGTACCTAATGAGGGTGGTGGCGGCCTTGCTGCAGGTGGAGGGCAAGGAGGGGGGGGTGGAAGGTGGCCAGCCACCTCCTGCCATTGGGGGAGGAGGCTGCACTGTCAGCCACCCCGGCTGTCAAGGCAGCTCTCCAAACTGCCATCCTCTTGGACAAGCTCAGCAAGGCTCAACAAGTAGGGAAATAGAATCCCAGCGGGACCGCTCCCTTTTCCCGCTGCCATACCCACTTAGGCCAGCGTACACCGCGTGGGGCAGGGTGAGATCGGCACGCCGGCGACAGCGTGCCACGCGCCGCCACCGCGAGTACACACTGCAATGCAAGGTAGTGCGTTGGCTTAATTGGCTGTGGGGAGGGGGGCAAGACCCTCCTCCTAACCCTAGAGGGGCGTGCTCTAAGGGGAGGGAGGAGGCCCTTGCGAGGGTCAAGAGGCACTGCACCTGGCACAGTCGCCGCGTAGGGGGCGTTGCGACAGGCCAGGAGCAAGAAGGTGCTGATGCAATATATGGGAAGCAGAATAAGTATGAACAACTGCGCGCGGACGCGGTGAGTCTACCAAAGGCGGAGGTGGCGGGGAAGGCACGGCTGCTCGACCTGTTGGCTATGCGGCCGAGCTGGCGGGAGATATATGCCAGCGAAGAGAACTGCATCAAGCCAGCGGTCGTGGCGAGCGCAAAGTATTGGAATGTGCCCAAGCCCAGCCGGGGATGCTCCATGGCTGAATGGGGCAAGCTCATGAGCCGGGCAGCGGGCGTGGGCATGGTGGCGTTCCGGGAGAGGCGGCCCAAGTGGGTGGATGGCTGCTTTGGAGTGGCCAAGGGGGTGGGTGAGCTTCGGTTCATCGTCAACAGGAAGCTGGGCAACCTGCTGTGGGTGGACCCCCCCAAGATCCTGCTACCCCACCTGGGCATCCTCGTGGAGGTCTACATCAAAGGCTGGTGCTACTGCGCCAAGAGCGACCTCGTGTCATACTACTATTCCATCGAGGTGCCCGAGTGGTGGTGGGACTACCAAGGGCTTCCTAGTGTGTGGTCGACTAGCGTAGGTCTGGCAGGGCCCAGGCGGAAGGTGTGGCCCGTGCTCAAGGTGCTGGCCATGGGACATTCCCATGCGGTGGCGCTGGGGGAGGCCATCCATGAGATGGTGCTCTACATGACCGGTGCCCTGGATCCGAGGCGCCAGGTCAACTACCTCTCAAGCGCAGGTGAGCTCACCTTGGTGCGCGACGAGTGTGGCCAGCCACTGCGCTTGGCCATCGAGTACAAGGAGGAGCGCGCCGGGGAGCTTCAGATTGACCTGGAAAACCCCCCTGCCCCCATGCTGTCCATCACCATTGATGACTTGGTGGCCAGCAACGGGCGGACCTGCGAGGCGGTGAACCAGCTCATCACGCGCGCTATTGAGGAAGGCTACCTCCCTAACAACCTTGTGCCGTCTAAGGAGAAGACTAAGATGGCGAGCCTGGAAGGGGACGAGCTAGAAGCCCTAGGGGTGGTGCACCGACGGAACGGCGTGCTGGAACCAACGGTCAAGCAGCTCAACCTTGTGATCGCCCACACGCAGGCTATACTCACTCGAGGCCGAGCTACGGCCGAGGGGCTGGCTGCCGTCTTGGGGCGGTGGTTGTGGCTGCAGATGTTAAGCCGCAGCTGCTTGTCCATTTGGCAGCAATGTTTCAAATTCATCAGCCTGCAAGGGTGGGGGCAGCGATCCTGGGTGCTGTGGGCCGGGGTGCGGGAGGAGTTAGAGTGTGCCCTGGCCTTGGCTCCCATGCTAAGGGTTGACCGAAGCGCACCTTTGGCCCGTGAGGTGGTTGCATCTGACGCGTCCACCTACGGGCAAGGTGTCGTGTACGCAACCATGGAGCCGGGCGATGTGACGGAGCTGGCGAGGGCACGAGAGGTGCGGGGGTACCCGACTTTGCTCATACCAAGTGAGGTGGCCTACGCTGGCCCTAGGCCACTGAGCGCGCGGGCGCAACAAGCAATCACTAGCCAGCAATGGCGGGTTGGGGTCCGGAGTCGTTGGCGGGATCCGGGGATGCACATCAACGAGAAGGAGGTGCGGGCTGCAGTGAAGGGCGTGGAGAGGAGTGCGCGCAGCTTGGCAAACCGAGGCAAGCGGGTGGTGAGGTTGGTGGACTCCACCGCGGCGTTGGGCTGCTTGGCTAAGGGGCGGTCCTCATCCCACAAGCTCAACAAGCAGTGCCGCCGCTTGTGCGCGCTGACCCTCGCCACGGGGAGTCGTTCCCAGTGGGTGTGGACGCCGAGTGCACTTCAACCAGCCGATGGCGTTTCTCGCGGCCAATCCATGGCGACTTTCTTGGCAGGCTGGGTGCGCGACCTGACCGCGGAAGGCATCCATCCTAACCCGGGGCCCCCTGCACCTGTTAGCTACCTTCCATTGCTAGAGGGGAAAGTAAAGCCGGCTACTTTGCTGGCCTACCGTCGTGGTCTTGATTCCCTCTTGACTTGGTGGGAGGCTGGTGGGCGGGCGGACGGGTCATCGTCACGAGCTGACACCCTTGAGGAGACATTTTGTGCGTATGTCGCCTGGGCTCATTTTCGGGGGTACAGCCGCCAAGTGTGTGTCAATGCCTTGATGGGGTTGCAACTTTATTATCCCGGTATGGTGAAGCGGTGGGACTTGGCCCGTGGCGTCCTCGCTGGGTGGAAAACACTTGTGCCCCCCCGTGCCCCTCCTCCCATTCCATGGGAGGCGGCGTTTGCACTTGCCAGCACGATGGTCATGCAAGGTCAGCGCCTTGCGGGCCTGCTGGTTGTCATCGTGTTCCGCCATTACCTGCGAATCTCGGAGGCGCTGAACCTCCGTGTTGGCCATGTGCGCCTCCAGCCTGACGTTCGGCTTGGGCCGGCTCAACGGGGCGCCCTACTGCTGAGGTCTACCAAGACCTCTAAGGGCAAGACTCAGTCAGTGGTGGTAGAAGATGTGATGTCTGAAACCATCCTCCGTCACTGCATCGCGGGTAAGCACGCTTGGGAGGCCGTGTTCCCTTTCACCTACCCGCAATTCCGGCGCATTTGGCAGGCTGCGAGTCAGGCCTTGGGGGTCGCCCAGATTTTCACCATTCACGGGCTGCGGCATGGAGGTGCCACTCACGATTTCCTCGCGGGTCGCAGCATGGGGGACATCCAGGGCCGGGGGCGCTGGCTTAGCAGCTCCACGGTTGCCCATTATGTGGGCTTGCACCGCAGTTTGGAGGTGCAGCTGCCTGAGGTTATTCTTCGGGCCATGGCCGCCTGCCCCCCTCGGGCCTGGCGGGCTATTTTGAAATTGCCCTCCACCTAATTTGGTTGTTCATTTCTATGTCATTATGCTAGGTTCTTTGCCCCTGGCATGGATCGCCAGGGAGGGATATAAGGGTAAGGCTAGCCTTTGCCAAGCAATAAGTGTTCCCATGAGCATCGGCGGCCGGGATGTCCACTCATTGTTTTAATAAAGAGCCTGGTTACCCTGGAGTTCCACGGTTAATAGAATCGTGGTTCTCTGAACATAGTTTCTTTATAGTGAGATGGAAGGGTAGCCGCTATAGCTAGGTTATTGGGTTCACGTGACATACCTTTTGAGGCCGGTGCGGCCTGATCCGGATCAGTCGTGGCCAAAACTTTGGCCAGTTTTTCTTGGCCAGGTGGCAGGAGCTACGTTGAGATATAAACCTGCCACTGTCTAGGTTTCTTGGCTGATGGCGTAGTGATTAACTAGATCTAGATTCTTTCTCTCACGCAATATGTGACCTAATAGCCCCGGCAGCCTTACGTAAGCTGCCGGCAATTAGAACGCCACATTGCGTCATTTGTTCAGACGCAACATTTGCGTGGCGAAAAAATGGTGTCCGGGCCAAGGCCGCATGACACGCAAAAAAGGACAAAAACAAACCCACCTAGCTAAGGTCGGCCTCTTTTCTTTTCACGCCCACCCTCCCTGCGTGTTTGGGGGTAAGGCTAGCCTTTGCCAAGCAATAAGTGTTCCCATGAGCATCGGCGGCCGGGATGTGGCCTGCCTTTTGTATGTGCTCCACTCTATTGTTTTTATAAAGAGCCTGGTTACCCTGGAGTTCCACGGTTAATAGAATTATTGTTGTTGTTATTGTTGTTACTATTGCCCCTTGGATTTGCCTGCGATATTGTGGTCCCCCGACAAGGGTGAACTCCTCATGCCCCTCTGCTGGCCTCCATCACCTGCAGCTCCAATGGGCAGGGCTTTCTTTCCACGCGTGCTGCACGTTTTTGCGTCGGGGCCACCCACGGCTAGATCTGTTAGAGCCTCTGTGTTTACTTGTTCGATGGCTGACTGGTTGCCCATCGAGTGCCCAGCTCGCAAGGCTGGCAAAACCCGGGCCACAGTGGCTTGCCCATGGCCGCAAGTCTGGCTTTGCCCAAGACTTTTCCCCTCGCAATCGTCGAGGGCAGCTGCTTAACCTGCTGGAGTCACTGATGATAAGAAATGATGACAATGTGCATTGGGCGCATTTAATTGGATGACAATTTTTTATAGTCGAGATTTTATTGGAGGTCTATCTGGCTTTCCTTGCTCCCTGGTGAGCTCAGATTGTGCGTGACATTGCGGCTGCCACCCCCTCGCCCCTTCCCACCTCCCCCCCTTTGGTCCCCCTTCCCCCCCTCCCCCCCAATAACCCCGCCCCCCCCCGCACCATTCCCACCCCCACCAGGCGTTTGTGGTCAAGGGCATCGCGCTGGCCATGGCGCGCGACTCGGGGTCGGGTGGCATGATCCGCATCGTTAAGGTGCGCGGCCGGGTTGTAACTACTGGTACAGTGTCCTCATTCCAGGTTATAGTGACCTCGTGCCAGGTTCGTTGGGGGTCTGAGAGTGCTGGGTGTCGTCACAACGGTGGCAAGTTTTGTATCGTTGAGGGCAGTGGCGGGGGCTAGTGGCCACATGGTGTGCCTGTGTTTGTCCACGACTTGAATGGGACTCATGTCTTTGAGACTAGAGACCCAAGCCTACCCAACCAAGCCCAACCCAACCCAACCTCATTTCCCCAATATGCTCTTGATCCCGCCTGACCTTTTTATAGCACACGCTATGCGTCAGCCTACCTATGGTATTGCATGGTTGTCTTGCACCCACAGTAGTGCGCCCCGGGACCATGTTGCGGATAGTGCGCTCTGTGGCCTGCCCACTTGTGGCAGTGAGAGAAGCTAGGGCGCCCTCCCTCCTCGTTGTTTATAGGGGTTTAAGGTCCCATTACTTCGTATTGGCACCCACGTGACGCAGACACGTGTTAATTAATCAATCAATTAATTAATCAATTAATTAATTCTGTATGCTTTGCGTGTTTGCTCGGTTTCTATATTTTGCCTTCCCAGATCACCAAGAGTGGGGTTGAGCGCCGGATTATACGGGGCAAGGATGTGCCAATTTGGCACGAAGAGATGGCACCTGCGGCGGGGATGTGAGGTTGCGAGGAGTTGTGTTACTATCTCCCTTGTAAATGAGGATGGTCTTGACCCAGTGTCTTGACTTCTATTTCGCATTGATTTATCTGCATATATGGTGAATATGCCGTTAGTGGTTAGAGACATCCTCCATCATGTCAATGGTCATTTTCCTGACAGCTCTAGCACTTAACAATCAGGCACAGCCCGATGATAAGAGCTGGTTGTTGGAAGCAGGCAATTGCCCCGCTGTTAAAAGCAAGCTTGACAATTTGCCTGTAGCGGTTTCAAGTTCATTACGACGGCGTCCTCAAGCTTGATCGAATCAGCATCGCTACTCTTTCATCGTGTCGGCATGAGCTACTTCAGTACCAGCTGCATTTGGAAATGGACTTCTGCAGGCTCGAGCTGCCATGGTCCGAATTCTCCAGATTTCTGGCCTGTGCTGACCTTGTCTCATTGATATGCACATGCCAATTCACATTCGCCTGTTGCTGATAATCATGTGGTGGGCGTAAGAAGAAGTGGTTCCATGGAGACGCTTGCATGCATTCTTGGAAGGGCATGCCTCGGAATACTTTACCTTGGTTATGCATGGATGCAATTAGTTTAGTATTCTATTTGGAAGCGATAAACTGTCTTTGTTCAGGGCTTCGGGATTGGGAGTTCAGAGAATTTACATTACCCTCAATGTCTACATTTCATCTGAAAATTATTGGTCAATTTGAGAACTACATTCAATCAGGTGATCAGGACTGGGCATGCGCACAATCAACCAAGCAAAGTGCTGCAGTTGCCAACCAATCTTGGAGGTGCATGCATGACCACCAGCTAGCTCGTGTAGTGCATATGTCGCCAAAGTACGTAGTTGGAAATTTTTTGGCTGGCCAACAAACCGCCAATCGGATCGCTTTTCGATCATCAATGCGACTGACGCGGTGCCCAGCAGAGCTCTAGTCAAAGATGATCAATCAATCGTGCAGTCCATGATCCTTCTTGCCGGACGGGAGGGATCGATCGAGCAGATGATATACTAAATAATGGCTGCGGGCATTTGTCCAAGAGACAATCAACGCAGGTTAAGTAGGTAATGCTGATGTAGATAGCTTAGACCGGTAGGACTGTTTGCACCCACCCATCCATCCATCGGGGTTAATGCTCCGTGACTCCCCAACGGGAGCACGATCGAGTCAAATTAATTAATTAATTAATTAAGTACCTAGGTAAGTTTAAGTGCGTGAACATGCACTGAAGGCATGGCACGGAGTACCCGATGAGGCACTTTAATTTCTGCGCGGATACTTCACCTGCGAAGGCAAGTGGCACGACTCACGAGTTCGAGCCCCTGGAGGTCTGGAGTCAGAGATGGTCCGGATTCTCCCGATTTCTGGCCTGCGCTGGTTGTCTCCTTGATAGCAACTCCGCGTCAACCGGACTTTCCAAGATGACTATACGCTCGGCCATGATGACGGACCGTGTGGGGGTAGGTTGCATGCTACCCCCCGATTGAACATCGCATTTCCTCCCTCTCTCTAGCTTGGACTGCCATGCAGGACAAGAAGAGATGGCAGACCATTTTCCATGCCCACACGCCAGCCCAGCCCCGGTGGGCAAGCGCCCCCTCCCATCAGGAGGAAGGGGCGCTTTACTGAGTAGAGTAGTAAGGATTTTCGTAGCCTAGATTAGATGAAGTGAGACAACTAGATTAGTAGCTTAGCTCGTTTTTCTTGGCTCCGCTCACCCCCACCCACCAGCAACGGAATACGTGCTCAGTACATGATCTCCCAACGGAGTCATGTTATAATTTAATTTAATTTAATTTAATTCAATATTTAACCCCCCGATTGATTAATGACACGCGACTGCGTCACGTGGGTACCAATAAAGGGACCTTCAACCCTGTTACTGACACAACGAGAAGGAGGGAGGGCGCCCTGGTTCTCTCACTACCACTGGAGGGCAGGCCACAGATTGAGGACTCTCTCTGCATCATGGTGCACGCCCAGCTGTGGGTGCAATACAACAAGGTGGTGGGCGGACGCATTTAGCGGACGCTGTATCTGAGGTGCAATCAAGAGGTAGGCCAGCGCGTAGGCTAATATGGCTATGTCGATCCGATATTGCCATGCATCTATAGTGGATTACTCACCACTAGAGCTAGTGCGCAGGAGTACTGACGCACGGACCTACACGATATTCTAGTGTATAGCGCTGAAAGCAGGCAGGTTGATCACGGCTAAAATCTGGTTCTTAGTAATTTGACGTACCAACCTAGAGGACATAGCCGATACTAACTAATATCAACTAATTTTATATCGTCATCAGAACTAGCAACAAATGTGAAACCGCCAGCGCTGCCAAATCTGAGATTCCGCGGAAAAACACAGAAAATAAGACAAACTTAGTAGCTACCAGCAAGGGATCGAACACAGGATCTTTGGCATGAAATGTTGCAGCTGTGCGAGTCTTCCTATCCGAAGGCATCTTACTTATTAAGAGTGCGTGTGTGCGAGCCAGGGCGAGGGAGCTAAGGGAATGCCTGTGCTTTAAAGTGCCATAGAGTGCTTTGCAAGGTCAAAGTAATTGGTTATTATAGTTCATTCCGGCCAATGATATAGAATCTAATAGATATTTCCCTGGCAGTCCACAATATCATCACACACAAACAAACTTATTATACAGAATTTTATCCCCTTGTCTTTACCAATCATAGCTGCTTCCTTCTTCAGTCCACAACACCGTCTCAAGAGAGACGGAGCACTGGAAGCTAGATCTACGCACGTGCATGGAAAGTGACCCACGCAGGCTGGACCAAGGCAAATGACAAGCACTGAAGAAGTTGCCACATCCCAAGAAGGGCATGAGACAAAGTCCAGAAAGGAAAAAGCGTGCACACACACTCAAAAAGACAGCTAGAACAATTGTCCGGTGCTTATGCGGCGTAGACCGGCCACAAGACGTAAGCTTCTTAGGAAAGAACAAATGTAGAACGCAACAAAACACATTTTTGCATATCGCACACATGCAAAGGGGATCAAATCGACTGCTGCGGCTCGATCCACCAGGCAAAAGAACTCTCTTCCAAAGCTATGTACAACGAATGAGCATATGCATTCACCCTATGGTCCGCTGACTCAATGCATCCTAGGAAGTGCCAAACCATCCACCCATCTAAGGCTGACTTAGAAGATGGCCTCATCGCAGACATCCTTCAGCTGGGGGATCGTGCCGTGATAATAGTTGCCCAAGCATACTTGATTTGGGCGAGAGCCGCAGGGCTGGGAGCAGTCGACGCAGTTCTGAATGTACTTGGAGTTCGGATTCGGCGGGTTGGAAGTACTGGTACCAATCGCGCAGCAGCATACGCCGTTGGAGCGGCAGGGGTTGCCGAGCACGCTGCTGCACGTGTTGCCTTTGCAGTCCTTGATGCACTTGCACTTGATGTTTGCGGTGCCTTTCGCGGAGCACGCCGCATTAGAACAGGTGAAGTCGCAATCCACGCCCGGGATCTTGGGCACGCAGGTACCATCTGGACAGCAGCACGCCTCACTTTGGCAGATGGGGGCGTTCACGCAGCCAGCTGAGCGATTGCACGTGTCGGACGTGCACTTGTCGCCATCGTTGCAGAAGCTGTCAACTGGGGTGTGAACGCACCCATCTTCGTCGGCGCCCTCAGCACCAGGGTTGCACGCATCCGTCGTGCAGGGGACATCGTCGTTGCAGTTGCCGGCGTTGGGGGTGTGAACGCACCCATCTTCCTCGGCGCCCTCAGCACCAGGGTTGCACGCATCGTCCGTGCAGGGGACATCGTCGTTGCAGTTGCCGGCGTTGGGGGTGTGAACGCACCCATCTTCCTCGGCGCCCTCAGCACCAGGGTTGCACACATCGTCCGTGCAGGGGACATCGTCGTTGCAGTTGCCGGCGTTGGGGGTGTGAACGCACCCATCTTCCTCGGCGCCCTCAGCACCAGGGTTGCACGCATCGTCCGTGCAGGGGACATCGTCGTTGCAGTTGCCGGCGTTGGGGGTGTGAACGCACCCATCTTCCTCGGCGCCCTCAGCACCAGGGTTGCACGCATCGTCCGTGCAGGGGACATCGTCGTTGCAGTTGCCGGCGTTGGGGGTGTGAACGCACCCATCTTCCTCGGCGCCCTCAGCACCAGGGTTGCACGCATCGTCCGTGCAGGGGACATCGTCGTTGCAGTTGCCGGCGTTGGGGGTGTGAACGCACCCATCTTCCTCGGCGCCCTCAGCACCAGGGTTGCACGCATCGTCCGTGCAGGGGACATCGTCGTTGCAGTTGCCGGCGTTGGGGGTGTGAACGCACCCATCTTCCTCGGCGCCCTCAGCACCAGGGTTGCACGCATCGTCCGTGCAGGGGACATCGTCGTTGCAGTTGCCGGCGTTGGGGGTGTGAACGCACCCATCTTCCTCGGCGCCCTCAGCACCAGGGTTGCACGCATCGTCCGTGCAGGGGACATCGTCGTTGCAGTTGCCGGCGTTGGGGGTGTGAACGCACCCATCTTCCTCGGCGCCCTCAGCACCAGGGTTGCACACATCCGTCGTGCAGGGGACATCGTCGTTGCAGTTGCCGGCGTTGGGGGTGTGAACGCACCCATCTTCCTCGGCGCCCTCAGCACCAGGGTTGCACGCATCGTCCGTGCAGGGGACATCGTCGTTGCAGTTGCCGGCGTTGGGGGTGTGAACGCACCCATCTTCCTCGGCGCCCTCAGCACCAGGGTTGCACGCATCGTCCCAGCAGGGGACATCGTCGTTGCAGTTGCCGGCGTTGGGGGTGTGAACGCACCCATCTTCCTCGGCGCCCTCAGCACCAGGGTTGCACGCATCGTCCGTGCAGGGGACATCGTCGTTGCAGTTGCCGGCGTTGGGGGTGTGAACGCACCCATCTTCCTCGGCGCCCTCAGCACCAGGGTTGCACGCATCGTCCGTGCAGGGGACATCGTCGTTGCAGTTGCCGGCGTTGGGGGTGTGAACGCACCCATCTTCCTCGGCGCCCTCAGCACCAGGGTTGCACGCATCGTCCGTGCAGGGGACATCGTCGTTGCAGTTGCCGGCGTTGGGGGTGTGAACGCACCCATCTTCCTCGGCGCCCTCAGCACCAGGGTTGCACGCATCGTCCGTGCAGGGGACATCGTCGTTGCAGTTGCCGGCGTTGGGGGTGTGAACGCACCCATCTTCCTCGGCGCCCTCAGCACCAGGGTTGCACACATCGTCCGTGCAGGGGACATCGTCGTTGCAGTTGCCGGCGTTGGGGGTGTGAACGCACCCATCTTCCTCGGCGCCCTCAGCACCAGGGTTGCACACATCGTCCGTGCAGGGGACATCGTCGTTGCAGTTGCCGGCGTTGGGGGTGTGAACGCACCCATCTTCCTCGGCGCCCTCAGCACCAGGGTTGCACGCATCGTCCGTGCAGGGGACATCGTCGTTGCAGTTGCCGGCGTTGGGGGTGTGAACGCACCCATCTTCCTCGGCGCCCTCAGCACCAGGGTTGCACGCATCGTCCGTGCAGGGGACATCGTCGTTGCAGTTGCCGGCGTTGGGGGTGTGAACGCACCCATCTTCCTCGGCGCCCTCAGCACCAGGGTTGCACGCATCGTCCGTGCAGGGGACATCGTCGTTGCAGTTGCCGGCGTTGGGGGTGTGAACGCACCCATCTTCCTCGGCGCCCTCAGCACCAGGGTTGCACGCATCGTCCGTGCAGGGGACATCGTCGTTGCAGTTGCCGGCGTTGGGGGTGTGAACGCACCCATCTTCCTCGGCGCCCTCAGCACCAGGGTTGCACACATCGTCCGTGCAGGGGACATCGTCGTTGCAGTTGCCGGCGTTGGGGGTGTGAACGCACCCATCTTCCTCGGCGCCCTCAGCACCAGGGTTGCACACATCGTCCGTGCAGGGGACATCGTCGTTGCAGTTGCCGGCGTTGGGGGTGTGAACGCACCCATCTTCCTCGGCGCCCTCAGCACCAGGGTTGCACGCATCGTCCGTGCAGGGGACATCGTCGTTGCAGTTGCCGGCGTTGGGGGTGTGAACGCACCCATCTTCCTCGGCGCCCTCAGCACCAGGGTTGCACGCATCGTCCGTGCAGGGGACATCGTCGTTGCAGTTGCCGGCGTTGGGGGTGTGAACGCACCCATCTTCCTCGGCGCCCTCAGCACCAGGGTTGCACGCATCGTCCGTGCAGGGGACATCGTCGTTGCAGTTGCCGGCGTTGGGGGTGTGAACGCACCCATCTTCCTGGCCTGCTCTTGTACCAGGACACTAGCAGCGGCCAGGTCGTCTCATCTTGCCGGCCATGTGCTGTCCTAACCCTTGCAGAAACAATGCACCGCTAACGACATCAGGGTGGGGCAGCTGGTCAACGTTGACACAGGAAGCGATAGGTGCGAGAGCGCCACAGACACCGTCACCTTCACTGCCGACTGGGTGATTACTAAGGGCCCCGATTCAATCCGCTACGACGTCGGCGTGTGGATCTCGAACGATGGCATAAACCTGGGTGAGTCATGCAGGAGGAACCGGTCAGAAACTCCGTTCAAAGCTTACCATATATCTGTGCGGGTTCCTCGCCATGCACCTTGAAATCCAACAAGTGCGATGGAATGGCTGCCACTGACGTGGATTACTTCATGGCGGGTAGCGCCGTGGGTGACGCCTGGCTATTGATTGAGCAAAGGGGATTTGTAAGTAGATCATTCGTAAGTAAATAAACTGGTTTCTTACGTAACACTTTCGTATCTGCGAGGGGCAACTCGCTTTGTCTGTGGGTATGCAACCTTTGCTCTTTATTCTCTACTATCGCTACAGCCTACGTCCCAAACTTTAGATTCTGTATCCCCTATCTGCTAGGGAGTACGAGGGCCAAGGAAGTAGGTCGGGGTGTGTGTGGCATTGAACTCCATAATCTTAACAGTAATGTAATTTTTGTGAAATTATTATTATTTTCCTACTCTTCCATGGGCAGGTCACGCTGCGTGTGGGTCCATGGTCATGCTGGGCTGGCAGCGCGTCTCCCTAGTCATGGCTAGCGCCTAGCTCATACGGACATATCTCTAATGCAAATTACGTGTATGTCATCATGCAGCATGGCACATCGTATTTTTTTGGTAGATATTTTGGGGTTCAAGCTGACAGTAATAACTTATTATGGGCTACTTGTCCCTTCTACCCCCCTCCCATACAACTTTCCCCGTCCTATTTTCCAAACTCTCTCTTGCGGGTTTTGCTGCAAAATCAGCGCGTGTTCTGGTCATTGTCAATGGTTTTGCACTACAGGCGACCTGCAAGTTTGTGTTGGTGGCGAGGATATCTTTGCATTGAAATTAATCATCAGGAACACGATTACTAGAAGGTACGAGAGCCAAGAAATAAGGAGTTTATTACAAATATGAATTTTCATGGTCGGGGTTTCCACATGCGGTGTACACAAACCATAGTTGTTTATTACATTGCTGTCATCATCGCAAACTTTCCCATGCGTGTCGCTTCCACACGTGTATTGTGTTCTCTGCAGCAAAGTTGCATCCCATGTTGCCGGCATTTCTGGGTGCCACTCCTTTCTGGCAGGTCCTAATCCATTCACTACGTCATTGCCACCTTACTTTTCATGCCAAATGGTACAAATTTCCTACTGTCCCCAGATACATGCTCGAGCTGTGGCCAATGCTCCGTCTTCGCGCTGCCCAGCACGACTCCTGATGGTGACTCCTGCGGGGACCTTCTGGAAGAATCCAAAGGGCAAACCGAAACGATATACGGGGTCGGTCAAAATAACAGTAATGCTAGCGTGTCCCAATAGCAGCGTACGTGACACCTGCCTGCTGAACAGGGAGATCTTAAGTGTGAAACAGTTAGGAAGTTGCATAAACGTGCTTGTTTTGTCCCGAGGGGAGCCCTTGCATGGTACACTTGTTATAGAAAGAGTAGAAATAGGGAGATGTGTGGGACACTGCATCCAATACCATGATGGCTTATTGAGCTTGCTAAGAACATGCAGTGGTCCTGGAAATTTGGTCTGCATGCAATGACGGTCCACGTTCTCAACCTCAGCACCTCCTCTGTTCATCGTTCCCCCACCCTAGGCAGATGCAACAAGTGGTGAGACATGGCCAGAGGTGCATAGTGGACAGGTGGCTGTATGCATGACCGAAACCACCAGCGTGGGTAGCTTGAGTAGCACATCCTTTAAGCCGGCAACTCGTGATGCTTGCAGTAACATGTCCTGTTGAGGTGTCACGGTTGTTGTGAATACAAAGGTGTTGTGTTTGCCCTCACAAACCGACCCCAACAGAACATTATCGTTAGACAAAGCAGCGTATGCCCAACTGGCACTGTCTATAATAAACATTCTAACGTAACCCGCTTGGTATCCTCCTCTGATTATCTATGTCCTTGCCTTTGCTATGTATGGCAAGCGTGTGCTACGTCTGTATTTTTTTTATCGAACATGATGCTATGTGCTTAGAAGCGCAGCAAAGCGCGCGATCCCTACAGGCCACCCGCGTGTCTAGAATGTAGTCATTGGATCATGTTGCCTGTGATTTGGGTCTGTTTTCGTTAGAAATCGCATAACCGATGACTTCACCGTCGCAATTTGAGGCAGAAGGCCTCATTATCAATGTGTGGAACCCATGGAACGACCGCAGTCCTTAACCCAATTTCTTGGCCTGCTTGCCTTGTTTATTGTACACTTGTCCCTATGTGCTCCCGTTGCATGGGTGGGCCGGTGGGGGGGGGGGGGCGAGACTTTCCTGTGCAGATGACTTTGACCAACATCCCGTGTACGGCCGATGCGAACAACAACCTTAAGCTGTACTACTGCACCAGCTGGAGCCAACCCGGGGGTAATGAAGTCTGCAATGGTCCCGCCGACACCCTTCCGGGAACCCCGTCCAAGTGCGAGTGCGATTTTATCTCTGTGCCAGAGATCCCCATAGGTATGTCCTCTGCTGTCCTTAACACGCCCCTGTCAAGCCTCCCTCATATGGGCCTTTGGGTGGACTCTTCACGTGGCCGCCCAATTGCACATGTCTCATAAGCTTGCCCTATGTCTCAATATGCGAAGTGCGACCAAAACTTGGATACGCTTTCTCCCTGTTCTAGTATCGGAGTGCTTTTTGTAGGTAGTCCAATGGCTAGCATTCATCTATTTTGTGAGATGATGGAGGCGTGCGGCAGATACTGGCACGCAAGGTTTCTTTAGCAGAAACTGGGTTTATTTGGTAGTGCACACATGGGCTTTAATAACTTCGAGAGATAAAATCGCACTCGCACTTGGACGGGGTTCCCGGAAGGGTGTCGGCGGGACCATTGCAGACTTATGACAATTTACCCATCCTTTCTGCGTGCGCTCCCTTGCTTTTGCTTTTTATCCCCATCTTCTTTTTAACCCCATGTTCTTTTAGGAATCCCATTTACCATGCGAATGAATCCTCACCACCTCTCCCCCCCCCTTTTCCTTGACATCCTGCCCAGTGCCCAATGCCCATCACAGTGGCCGGCCCCCCTTGGCCCTGGCTATCATGTTGTGTTGCGGCGCGTTTTGTCTCACCACCACTACCACCACCATGTCCAGCCGATAGTGCCCAGCCAGCTCATCGATGTTCGGCTGTGTAACCCGGAGTCCCCCCGTAGGCCAACACCCAGACTACTCATTAACCCACCCAACCCTCTTTATGCACCCATTGTCCTATCCCCATTCCATTTCCCCCTTTCTGCCACTAGACCATCCAGGATTCACATCAATCGCTGGCCATGAGGACAAACTTTTCATTTTGTCCATTGTGTTGTCATCGCATGCATACACTTGGTAATTCAATAAAATACATATATATATTTTTTAATATAGTTGATACCATCTATTTATTTCTTGAAGAATGTCCAACTGTCTTCCATGACATGTTCAATAATGATCGACTCCCACAGTGTACCTCTTCACTTCTTCATGTATGGCGCTGTATATATTTTGCTGTGTTTCTCACGTTCCTCCTTAGAGAAATCGTCGTTCTGGGTTGTCTGGCTCTTCTGTTTGGATCGCGTTGGCAGGGTGTCCTGGAGGCTGCGACGATGGTTTCAGCTGTACTGTCGATGCGTGCAACCCTGGTGCTGAGGGCGCCGACGAAGATGGGTGCGTTCACACCCCCAACGCCGGCAACTGCAACGACGATGTCCCCTGCACGGACGATGCGTGCAACCCTGGTGCTGAGGGCGCCGAGGAAGATGGGTGCGTTCACACCCCCAACGCCGGCAACTGCAACGACGATGTCCCCTGCACGGACGATGTGTGCAACCCTGGTGCTGAGGGCGCCGAGGAAGATGGGTGCGTTCACACCCCCAACGCCGGCAACTGCAACGACGATGTCCCCTGCACGGACGATGCGTGCAACCCTGGTGCTGAGGGCGCCGAGGAAGATGGGTGCGTTCACACCCCCAACGCCGGCAACTGCAACGACGATGTCCCCTGCACGGACGATGTGTGCAACCCTGGTGCTGAGGGCGCCGAGGAAGATGGGTGCGTTCACACCCCCAACGCCGGCAACTGCAACGACGATGTCCCCTGCACGGACGATGCGTGCAACCCTGGTGCTGAGGGCGCCGAGGAAGATGGGTGCGTTCACACCCCCAACGCCGGCAACTGCAACGACGATGTCCCCTGCACGGACGATGCGTGCAACCCTGGTGCTGAGGGCGCCGAGGAAGATGGGTGCGTTCACACCCCCAACGCCGGCAACTGCAACGACGATGTCCCCTGCACGGACGATGCGTGCAACCCTGGTGCTGAGGGCGCCGAGGAAGATGGGTGCGTTCACACCCCCAACGCCGGCAACTGCAACGACGATGTCCCCTGCACGGACGATGTGTGCAACCCTGGTGCTGAGGGCGCCGAGGAAGATGGGTGCGTTCACACCCCCAACGCCGGCAACTGCAACGACGATGTCCCCTGCACGGACGATGTGTGCAACCCTGGTGCTGAGGGCGCCGAGGAAGATGGGTGCGTTCACACCCCCAACGCCGGCAACTGCAACGACGATGTCCCCTGCACGGACGATGCGTGCAACCCTGGTGCTGAGGGCGCCGAGGAAGATGGGTGCGTTCACACCCCCAACGCCGGCAACTGCAACGACGATGTCCCCTGCACGGACGATGCGTGCAACCCTGGTGCTGAGGGCGCCGAGGAAGATGGGTGCGTTCACACCCCCAACGCCGGCAACTGCAACGACGATGTCCCCTGCACGGACGATGCGTGCAACCCTGGTGCTGAGGGCGCCGAGGAAGATGGGTGCGTTCACACCCCCAACGCCGGCAACTGCAACGACGATGTCCCCTGCACGGACGATGCGTGCAACCCTGGTGCTGAGGGCGCCGAGGAAGATGGGTGCGTTCACACCCCCAACGCCGGCAACTGCAACGACGATGTCCCCTGCACGGACGATGTGTGCAACCCTGGTGCTGAGGGCGCCGAGGAAGATGGGTGCGTTCACACCCCCAACGCCGGCAACTGCAACGACGATGTCCCCTGCACGGACGATGTGTGCAACCCTGGTGCTGAGGGCGCCGAGGAAGATGGGTGCGTTCACACCCCCAACGCCGGCAACTGCAACGACGATGTCCCCTGCACGGACGATGCGTGCAACCCTGGTGCTGAGGGCGCCGAGGAAGATGGGTGCGTTCACACCCCCAACGCCGGCAACTGCAACGACGATGTCCCCTGCACGGACGATGCGTGCAACCCTGGTGCTGAGGGCGCCGAGGAAGATGGGTGCGTTCACACCCCCAACGCCGGCAACTGCAACGACGATGTCCCCTGCACGGACGATGCGTGCAACCCTGGTGCTGAGGGCGCCGAGGAAGATGGGTGCGTTCACACCCCCAACGCCGGCAACTGCAACGACGATGTCCCCTGCACGGACGATGCGTGCAACCCTGGTGCTGAGGGCGCCGAGGAAGATGGGTGCGTTCACACCCCCAACGCCGGCAACTGCAACGACGATGTCCCCTGCTGGGACGATGCGTGCAACCCTGGTGCTGAGGGCGCCGAGGAAGATGGGTGCGTTCACACCCCAACGCCGGCAACTGCAACGACGATGTCCCCTGCACGGACGATGCGTGCAACCCTGGTGCTGAGGGCGCCGAGGAAGATGGGTGCGTTCACACCCCCAACGCCGGCAACTGCAACGACGATGTCCCCTGCACGACGGATGTGTGCAACCCTGGTGCTGAGGGCGCCGAGGAAGATGGGTGCGTTCACACCCCCAACGCCGGCAACTGCAACGACGATGTCCCCTGCACGGACGATGCGTGCAACCCTGGTGCTGAGGGCGCCGAGGAAGATGGGTGCGTTCACACCCCCAACGCCGGCAACTGCAACGACGATGTCCCCTGCACGGACGATGCGTGCAACCCTGGTGCTGAGGGCGCCGAGGAAGATGGGTGCGTTCACACCCCCAACGCCGGCAACTGCAACGACGATGTCCCCTGCACGGACGATGCGTGCAACCCTGGTGCTGAGGGCGCCGAGGAAGATGGGTGCGTTCACACCCCCAACGCCGGCAACTGCAACGACGATGTCCCCTGCACGGACGATGCGTGCAACCCTGGTGCTGAGGGCGCCGAGGAAGATGGGTGCGTTCACACCCCCAACGCCGGCAACTGCAACGCACCAGGGTTGCACACATCGTCCGTGCAGGGGACATCGTCGTTGCAGTTGCCGGCGTTGGGGGTGTGAACGCACCCATCTTCCTCGGCGCCCTCAGCACCAGGGTTGCACGCATCGTCCGTGCAGGGGACATCGTCGTTGCAGTTGCCGGCGTTGGGGGTGTGAACGCACCCATCTTCCTCGGCGCCCTCAGCACCAGGGTTGCACACATCGTCCGTGCAGGGGACATCGTCGTTGCAGTTGCCGGCGTTGGGGGTGTGAACGCACCCATCTTCCTCGGCGCCCTCAGCACCAGGGTTGCACGCATCGTCCGTGCAGGGGACATCGTCGTTGCAGTTGCCGGCGTTGGGGGTGTGAACGCACCCATCTTCGTCGGCGCCCTCAGCACCAGGGTTGCACGCATCGACAGTACAGCTGAAACCATCGTCGCAGCCTCCAGGACACCCTGCCAACGCGATCCAAACAGAAGAGCCAGACAACCCAGAACGACGATTTCTCTAAGGAGGAACGTGAGAAACACAGCAAAATATATACAGCGCCATACATGAAGAAGTGAAGAGGTACACTGTGGGAGTCGATCATTATTGAACATGTCATGGAAGACAGTTGGACATTCTTCAAGAAATAAATAGATGGTATCAACTATATTAAAAAATATATATATGTATTTTATTGAATTACCAAGTGTATGCATGCGATGACAACACAATGGACAAAATGAAAAGTTTGTCCTCATGGCCAGCGATTGATGTGAATCCTGGATGGTCTAGTGGCAGAAAGGGGGAAATGGAATGGGGATAGGACAATGGGTGCATAAAGAGGGTTGGGTGGGTTAATGAGTAGTCTGGGTGTTGGCCTACGGGGGGACTCCGGGTTACACAGCCGAACATCGATGAGCTGGCTGGGCACTATCGGCTGGACATGGTGGTGGTAGTGGTGGTGAGACAAAACGCGCCGCAACACAACATGATAGCCAGGGCCAAGGGGGCCGGCCACTGTGATGGGCATTGGGCACTGGGCAGGATGTCAAGGAAAAGGGGGGGGAGAGGTGGTGAGGATTCATTCGCATGGTAAATGGGATTCCTAAAAGAACATGGGGTTAAAAAGAAGATGGGGATAAAAAGCAAAAGCAAGGGAGCGCACGCAGAAAGGATGGGTAAATTGTCATAAGTCTGCAATGGTCCCGCCGACACCCTTCCGGGAACCCCGTCCAAGTGCGAGTGCGATTTTATCTCTCGAAGTTATTAAAGCCCATGTGTGCACTACCAAATAAACCCAGTTTCTGCTAAAGAAACCTTGCGTGCCAGTATCTGCCGCACGCCTCCATCATCTCACAAAATAGATGAATGCTAGCCATTGGACTACCTACAAAAAGCACTCCGATACTAGAACAGGGAGAAAGCGTATCCAAGTTTTGGTCGCACTTCGCATATTGAGACATAGGCAAGCTTATGAGACATGTGCAATTGGGCGGCCACGTGAAGAGTCCACCCAAAGGCCCATATGAGGGAGGCTTGACAGGGGCGTGTTAAGGACAGCAGAGGACATACCTATGGGGATCTCTGGCACAGAGATAAAATCGCACTCGCACTTGGACGGGGTTCCCGGAAGGGTGTCGGCGGGACCATTGCAGACTTCATTACCCCCGGGTTGGCTCCAGCTGGTGCAGTAGTACAGCTTAAGGTTGTTGTTCGCATCGGCCGTACACGGGATGTTGGTCAAAGTCATCTGCACAGGAAAGTCTCGCCCCCCCCCCCCCCACCGGCCCACCCATGCAACGGGAGCACATAGGGACAAGTGTACAATAAACAAGGCAAGCAGGCCAAGAAATTGGGTTAAGGACTGCGGTCGTTCCATGGGTTCCACACATTGATAATGAGGCCTTCTGCCTCAAATTGCGACGGTGAAGTCATCGGTTATGCGATTTCTAACGAAAACAGACCCAAATCACAGGCAACATGATCCAATGACTACATTCTAGACACGCGGGTGGCCTGTAGGGATCGCGCGCTTTGCTGCGCTTCTAAGCACATAGCATCATGTTCGATAAAAAAAATACAGACGTAGCACACGCTTGCCATACATAGCAAAGGCAAGGACATAGATAATCAGAGGAGGATACCAAGCGGGTTACGTTAGAATGTTTATTATAGACAGTGCCAGTTGGGCATACGCTGCTTTGTCTAACGATAATGTTCTGTTGGGGTCGGTTTGTGAGGGCAAACACAACACCTTTGTATTCACAACAACCGTGACACCTCAACAGGACATGTTACTGCAAGCATCACGAGTTGCCGGCTTAAAGGATGTGCTACTCAAGCTACCCACGCTGGTGGTTTCGGTCATGCATACAGCCACCTGTCCACTATGCACCTCTGGCCATGTCTCACCACTTGTTGCATCTGCCTAGGGTGGGGGAACGATGAACAGAGGAGGTGCTGAGGTTGAGAACGTGGACCGTCATTGCATGCAGACCAAATTTCCAGGACCACTGCATGTTCTTAGCAAGCTCAATAAGCCATCATGGTATTGGATGCAGTGTCCCACACATCTCCCTATTTCTACTCTTTCTATAACAAGTGTACCATGCAAGGGCTCCCCTCGGGACAAAACAAGCACGTTTATGCAACTTCCTAACTGTTTCACACTTAAGATCTCCCTGTTCAGCAGGCAGGTGTCACGTACGCTGCTATTGGGACACGCTAGCATTACTGTTATTTTGACCGACCCCGTATATCGTTTCGGTTTGCCCTTTGGATTCTTCCAGAAGGTCCCCGCAGGAGTCACCATCAGGAGTCGTGCTGGGCAGCGCGAAGACGGAGCATTGGCCACAGCTCGAGCATGTATCTGGGGACAGTAGGAAATTTGTACCATTTGGCATGAAAAGTAAGGTGGCAATGACGTAGTGAATGGATTAGGACCTGCCAGAAAGGAGTGGCACCCAGAAATGCCGGCAACATGGGATGCAACTTTGCTGCAGAGAACACAATACACGTGTGGAAGCGACACGCATGGGAAAGTTTGCGATGATGACAGCAATGTAATAAACAACTATGGTTTGTGTACACCGCATGTGGAAACCCCGACCATGAAAATTCATATTTGTAATAAACTCCTTATTTCTTGGCTCTCGTACCTTCTAGTAATCGTGTTCCTGATGATTAATTTCAATGCAAAGATATCCTCGCCACCAACACAAACTTGCAGGTCGCCTGTAGTGCAAAACCATTGACAATGACCAGAACACGCGCTGATTTTGCAGCAAAACCCGCAAGAGAGAGTTTGGAAAATAGGACGGGGAAAGTTGTATGGGAGGGGGGTAGAAGGGACAAGTAGCCCATAATAAGTTATTACTGTCAGCTTGAACCCCAAAATATCTACCAAAAAAATACGATGTGCCATGCTGCATGATGACATACACGTAATTTGCATTAGAGATATGTCCGTATGAGCTAGGCGCTAGCCATGACTAGGGAGACGCGCTGCCAGCCCAGCATGACCATGGACCCACACGCAGCGTGACCTGCCCATGGAAGAGTAGGAAAATAATAATAATTTCACAAAAATTACATTACTGTTAAGATTATGGAGTTCAATGCCACACACACCCCGACCTACTTCCTTGGCCCTCGTACTCCCTAGCAGATAGGGGATACAGAATCTAAAGTTTGGGACGTAGGCTGTAGCGATAGTAGAGAATAAAGAGCAAAGGTTGCATACCCACAGACAAAGCGAGTTGCCCCTCGCAGATACGAAAGTGTTACGTAAGAAACCAGTTTATTTACTTACGAATGATCTACTTACAAATCCCCTTTGCTCAATCAATAGCCAGGCGTCACCCACGGCGCTACCCGCCATGAAGTAATCCACGTCAGTGGCAGCCATTCCATCGCACTTGTTGGATTTCAAGGTGCATGGCGAGGAACCCGCGCAGATATATGGTAAGCTTTGAACGGAGTTTCTGACCGGTTCCTCCTGCATGACTCACCCAGGTTTATGCCATCGTTCGAGATCCACACGCCGACGTCGTAGCGGATTGAATCGGGGCCCTTAGTAATCACCCAGTCGGCAGTGAAGGTGACGGTGTCTGTGGCGCTCTCGCACCTATCGCTTCCTGTGTCAACGTTGACCAGCTGCCCCACCCTGATGTCGTTAGCGGTGCATTGTTTCTGCAAGGGTTAGGACAGCACATGGCCGGCAAGATGAGACGACCTGGCCGCTGCTAGTGTCCTGGTACAAGAGCAGGCCAGGAATAGGGTACCAAGGTACAGTTGGCGCAAGCAGGGGCGCTACCGAATGGAACATGGCGCCCCGTTCTTGATTGGTTGAACCTGTGCACAGGAGGAGGAGTCTGTACCTACGCACAGGATGAAGGAGCTTCAAGCTGATAACGTGGAAACGGGTATATGCAGCTTTTCCGATTACATAGGCGGACACTTAAGTCTCCCAAACACCCCACACAGGCACACACACCGACACTTGAGACAACAAACAGGAATAGTTGTTGGGATGCGTAAGTGGCTTGACGATGTCTTTGCGAGGCTTATCAATGAGCGCTGTTAATGATAATTTGAGGACCATTACAGAAAGGAAATACATAGGGATGCGTATTGAAAAACACACTAACAAACAACTGCAGGTTCCACAACATATCACACACGCGAACAGGCAGATGCAGCCTCCACAATCCCATTACAATGAAGCACGAGGTCCTTGACACGTTGTACTGGAAAACACGCGAACAGACAACTGCAGGCTCCACAATCCCATTACCCGGAAGCAAGAGGTCGTCACGGCAACGGCAGGGTACGTGGCTATCATGAGCCATGCCGCCAGCAGCGGCAGGCAGGGCCAGAGATTCTTCATCACAGCCGGCTGCAGTGTGGAACAACGATGCGACAAAGATGGAGAAATAGGATGGACATTTAGAAAAGCAACCAATATGACGTGTTTTCACTTTTCGCCAAGGTGATGATGTCCCAAATGAGGTGGTCGTTCAGGATTGGACGAGATTGCAGGAGGGGGCCAGCGCCCAGCGCGCCTGAGGTGAGATAGCAGGATGGCACCAGGGAGGGGGCCCGCACAGCTTTACAACGAGACGAGTAAAATATTTTAAAACCAAATTACAAAGACAAAAATGGACCCGGCCAACAAGGCCAGAATTCAACGCAACCAACCCGAAAGTATCGAAATGCGGCATACGCAAATTTGTACTACTCAGCACGCTCCACTTGCAATCACATTCCTATCCAGGGTGATGTGTAGATGCCTAGGGATGGTTCCAAGCCATAGACTTGAATGAGCATAAGAAGGGTACATGATCCTGAAGCTGTGCAAAAGCCCGGGATTGCGCTTGGCAGGGAATGCTTTTGGAAGAACATGGAACTTAACATAGTCTAGAGGAGGTCGTAATTGTTTCATGAATCAGGCCTGGTATACAAAGCAAGATACGAAGACTATGCAGGTGGTCTCAACTGCTTTGCACAACCATTTACTGAGCAAAACGTTGATTGAAACTTACATGGTTTGCCTAGATGATTGCACACTGCACAGAAGCGGCCGTGCACACAAACAAAGTAAAAGCACATAAACGCAGCCAGAGAAGTAGGGTTAGTTGATATTGCTGGGGAATTTGAGCACATCGGGCTCTCGAATCTCACGAGCCTCGAATTGTGAATATGACCAACTAGAAAGGAACGGCAGGTTAATGCATGGATCTCTAAAAGAAATGCATGGATCTCTAAAAGAAATGCATGGATCTCTAAAAGAAGCACGCCAAGTGGTTGATTGGTCATACCTTTTTTTCGCAGGAAGCAGAAGTCTGAGAACGCACGTACTTGCGCAAAAGTGGCCGAGCCAACTATCCGAAACAGACAAAGACCAGGTGTTGCGCAGCACCCTCTTATAGGGAACAACTTGCATCTTCCTGCGCCTGAGCACCCTGTTAGACGGGGACGCCAAACGCGATCCGAAACCAAGCTAAGATGCTTGAATGTCAACCTTTGCGTCACTACTAGTAGTTTGACATTCCAACACAGTATACTGGGATAACCGACAAAGAGATAATAACACCAGACGTCGCGCAACGAGTCTACATGCATTCTTGGATAAGGACGCGAAAAATAATTGGATAAGAATAATTATAAAAATAATTGGATAAGGACGCTAAAAGGAGTAAGATTCTCACACGCCATGCAATCTGATTCGTCAGAAAGCCGCCTAGACTGCTGTCAAAGCCCTTCAATCACTGCTGCCTCTCAATTTGCTCCTGCGCCTAGACTGCTGTCAAAGCCCTTCAATCACTGCTGCCTCTCAATTTGCTCCTGCGTCATAGAACCCTCCTGCGTCGAAAAACGGAGTCTGATACTCTCAGGAAAACGCATCGGCCAACCTCCGTGATACGGCTATGGACGTTTTTTGGGGTAAAATCCTGGGAGGAGCCCATTTTCGGAAGAACCAAAGGTTCGAAGAAAAGGGCGAAGCAAATTTATTTGGAGAGGTGCGTGAAGGGGGTACGCAATTTGAGCATTTCCATTGGCACAAAGTGCTTGGACGGCGATAATGTACGCAAACACTTTGAATCTGCAGCCAAGATGGTACGAAAGAAAAGGTTTCAAGGGTTTTTGGGACCCAAACTGTAATAACTGGCTCCAAACTGTAACCCATCTTTCATTAAAAAGTTTAAGTAACGTGCGTTTACAACCTTCACGTTAAAACTTGCGTCGGCGGAGCCCATAGTCCTAATTGGCGCGGCAGGCCCTTTTTTCCCGCGTAACTCGTGTGCCGGGCCGGCGCGGCGTGGCCTGGGCAGGCGCGTCGGACTTAGTGCGGTGGTGTCCCGGAACCCCGCACTCACCCCCGCACTAGAGTTTGTGTCATCAGGGCCAAATTACACCGTCCGCATTGGAAGTTTGTTATTATGGGTCAATTTTTGCCGTATTTGCATTACGAATAACCCTGGATTGTTTGTTGGGGAGCCAGTTAGAGTCCCGGGTTTTTATTATTTAATTAAAACCTTTTGTTTGTTTGTTTGTCCTGCAGCCGTTCAAGGCACGTGGGTACTTATTTAATTAAATTTCTTTTGTTTGTTTGGTAGATATGGTACACGCCGTCCCCAACCCGGCCCGGCGGCCCCCCTTTCGGCGGCCACAGGCTATAGTCAGTGGAGGTCTCAGGTCAGTGATACCCTAATTAATTGCTCAAGGCCCATAAGTATCGCACATGAGTAGTACATCTTACATGTACATCTGTAGACACGCTCAGGCCTCAGCCTCTACTGAGTACCGACCGACGTGCCCTGCCGAGGCAGTACTGTAGAGCGTAGTGGATTGCTGGATGCAAAAGCGGTTCACTTGGTTCGCGCCTCACCCCGCGCTCGGCCTGCGTCTCGCGTTTTTTTTTTTTATTTTCACGATATTTCATGTTCCCCGCCTGTCCAAGGTAATTTCGAAGGTTTTATGTACTTTATATTATACAAGCTTAAGGGGGGGGGGATGCTTCGCATCCCCCCCCGGCCAAAAGAAGGCGCAAAGCCGACCGTGACTCTAGTAGTCGAGTTTCGATCCGTCCGCCGACACATGGCAACTCGATTTCAGTCAACAGAAGCTTATGAAGGGGGCTGAAAAAAGGAAAAAGTCGGGAGACAAATAACGACACGCTGTGCGGGCCTGAAACACCGCAGTCGGTCCGCCCTCATTCCCAGTTCCCACCTACCCGGAGGGCCATTCGCTGCCGCTTTGTAACAACCAAATGTTACATCCAAAGTTTTCCTACTGATTTATCTGATTATGAGTTCTTTAGGACAATTATTTGGGAAGTTAGGAGGCTGCGACGTCTGATAGATAGTGTGCCTGCTGAGATCTGCAGATATTATTGTTCTACCCTCATTGGTCGTGGCCTGATCCACGTAGGGTACTTTGCATGGTTGTGTTCAGTCAGTCATAGATTCTCATTAATACCGTTGCACCTGGTGGATCTGGTTCCAGGTCATGGAGATTCTGTATGTGCTGGCTTTGTGTTGTGTTGAAGATTTGGAAGCTAAGATCTTATCTTGAGTGATTCTCACTTTTGATTGGTCCTTCCGAGTTAGGGCTGAGCCGACCCTGCGTGCATGATGATTTTATCCAGTTTGTGGCGGCTGGAAACGTGTGCGTGTAAGAAAGCTAAAGCTATGGTGTAATTCAAGGGATTCCTTGTTTCATCAATCAAACAACCCTCGCTAAAAGTCAACTATAACTTCAACAGATAGTCGACTTGGATATAACATTGTCTGTTGTGTCTAACAAGGGTGGGGACTCATTCCCTTAACTGTTGAAGATCCATCTTCATTGCTTCTCTGGACGTGAAGTTATCTGTCGCGACTCCAACCCAGGTATAAAGATCTTTTCACATCAATGTTGAAACTGAGGCTGTTGCAAACACAACATTTTTAGTCGTTACATTGGTATCGGAGGTTTCTACCTCGGTGTTGGTTGTCTTGATAGTATTAGTTCACGGTTAACAATGGAATTCTTGCCTGACCCAGAGAGGGTACGTTATGCTGTGTGTTCGGACAGTTTTTAGAGTGTGACTCATCCTTATGTGACAGTCTTGCTCTGAGAGCTGCTTTGAGCTACAAGTCTCTAACGTTTCCCCAGTCCGGCATGCGCGACCCATGGAGTGATGAGTAACCCGGAGACACAACCACCGTTATCAAGTAAGAGAGTTGAAGATGCAACCACATCTTTAGCAGCTCAACGGACGACCGGTGATGAAAGGGTTTCATCATCTACTCCCAGACGTCAACTATTTGGAGATACCACCTTAATGTCTGCTTCCCGCAGATATTCGCTGTCGGTCGGCCCAAAGTTCTCCATCTTGCCCCTCGGTGTGCAACCAGGCGAGCCCTCCTTGCGTGGCACTGGTAGAGGTGGACCACGGTTCTCCAACGTGGAGGACACGCGTTCGCCAGCACCCGAATACGGTTCGGCTATTCGTTTTGGCTACAACACGGTGCCGGGGCGAGACGGCACTCGGCTAGCGGCTGACGAGCTGACAGCGGAGAAAATTCGATTACAACATGAACGTGAGGAAGCTGCGAGAGCTAGAAGTGTGGCGGAAGCGCTGGAGAAGAGTGTGGGTAGGACTATTGCGCGTGTGCAGCAACTTGAGTCGCAAGGGCAGGCGGGCGATGGAGAGTCTGTTTTCGTGGATCAACCGTCTCCAACACTGGGTATACGAAGGGTATATGCGGCTGACGCTCCTTTTGTTGATGAAGGGACAGATGCACAGGGGCATGAGCCTCCACGGCTCTCGGTGGCTGCGACATTGCCGGGAGTCAGAATGCACCACACGCCCCAGTGATGGAGCTCACGTCTTTGTATCCTCGTACTGTTCCTTTCCCAAGGTGGAGTCGGTAGACAAGCTATCGCTGACCAACCTTACCCATCGCAGCTTCGACCATTTCTCCACCAAGTTTCAGGATGTCTTCGCTATTCACTTCGCCAACTACGGGCCCAAGGCAGAGGAACGTCTCACGATGGACATCCAGAAGAGAATGGTTAGGCAGCGGATGAGCGACAGTGCCAGCGACCGTTTTGATGAGTTTTTGCGTTCTGTGGCTGGACGTGCGTGTACCGACCTCCCTCTCTCCTATTGGGCTTTCGCCGGTTTCTGTTACCCCAGGATCAGCTTCGCATGGATCGGGACGCACTGGCTAACTGTACACAGGCTGGTTTGACGCTGCCACAGTTCGTGGAGCAATTCACCAACCTTAGAGCCAAGATTCCCCAATGCTCTGACGCAGAGGCGCTTCACAGACTACTGCATGGCATGGCTCCCCACGTGCGACTGGATGTGGACAAGCACTTCTCCCAGTTCGACTACGTGGACTGGCAATGGGACAAGGTGTTGTCTTATGTGCTCACCCTCTGTCGTGTGCCTGCTTTTTCTGTCAAGTGGGAGCCTGTGGCCACGCCAGTGCCACCCATCAAGAAGTCCCTGAACCAGCTGGATGACCTCCTGGGGGAGCTCAATGCCTTGGATCCCACCCAGGGTAACTGTTTTATCTGCAACCAGCCAGGTCACTTTGCACGGGACTGCCCTAGACGGGACCAGTTTCCCCCTGCCACGAGAGGACCTTTTGGCGCCTTGCCATCTCCCAGGCCACCCAGCCTTCCTCCTGGCGTTCCTGCTGGCGATCACCGGATGCAGCCAGGGTTCCAGCCCAACTTCCAGCCCTCTGGGAGGTTCCAGTCCCGCGCTCGACCCTTCAGCAGACAGGATAAGCGTAGGATGGTGAACGCTCTCATGCAGCTGCTGGCAGATGAGGAGGATGGGGGGACGAGGATGAGCCTCCAGCACCACCTGAGCAGCTTCCACCATCAAGCAGTGGAGCACTCCCAGACCCACCTGAGTCAAAAAACTAGTTGGGTCCCCAGGTCATCCTTCTGTCATGGCCAGGTCTGACCTGCCTGCTGTTGACGTTAGGCCAGTGAACACTGTGGGTGCTTCTGACCCTGCTGTCCCTGTGGGTCCTCCTGTACCAGGTCACTTACTCAAGTTTCAGGCTAGGCTCCTCAACGTGCCAGTTCCCTTGGCTCAACCAGCTTGCTTGTTTATGATTGATTCTGGTGCTGGCAGTAATTATATTGCTGCATCCTTGGTGCAGGAGTTGAAGTTGCCTGTGTTGGCCCACCCCACACCTGTCATGGTGCAGTATTCTGATGGCAGGAGAAGCTGCTCACCTGGCTATGTGCAGCTCATCTTCCAAGTTTGTTCATCCCAGACTTTGGAAGTGACAGCAGATGTCATTCCCCTCACGGCAGCAGATGTGATTTTGGGGATCCCATGGTTGTCTGACACCAATCCTGCTATTTCTTGGCCTGACAGGGTGGTCCAGTTCAAGGATGGGGCCGTGTGGGATGCTACCTGTGTGTTGCCAGGGGGGAGAAGAACAGCCACTGAGTGCTGTTCCTCACAGACAGCTGTCAATGATGGCAAGGGAGGGGAAGCAGGTGCGAAAGGGTGGATCAAGAGCCGACTTTGGAGGAGAAACGGGCTGCCCTACTGAAGCATGTGTGGTCTGCCAAGCATACTCTGTCTTATTTGGCCACCTATCCAGTGGAACACATCTTTTTCCTGCATTTGGTGCCTAATGAACCTGAGTCTGCTAGTGGTCATTCTGTCAATGCTGTCAGCTCTACTGTCACCACTGAGCAACAACAACAGCATGATGCCTTGTTGGACAGGTATGGAGCCATCTTTGAGGACAAGATGCCCCAGTATCCTCCTGAGGGACCCATCACACATGTCATCAAGTTGGTAGAGGGTGCTCGTCCTCCTTTTGTGCCTATGTATAGGATGGGCCCTGCAGAGATGGCAGAGCTGAAGACCATACTTATTGGCCTGTTGGAGGCTGGTCTGATCCTCCCAGCTAACAGCCCTTTCAGTTCTGGGTGTTTGCTTGTACCCAAGCATGATGGGGGGTGGAGGTTGTGCATTGACCTGAGGGGACTGAACAAGGTGACTGTCAAGTCCAGGTACCCTCTGCCCAGAATTGATGAGTTGCTGGAGAGGACTGCAGGAGCTGCCTTCTTTACCAAGTTTGACCTCAGGCATGCTTTCTGGCAGATCAGGGTGGCTACTGAGGACATCCCCAAGACGGCCTTTTCTACCCCATGGGGACAGTTCCAGTGGACAGTAATGCCCATGGGTGCCTCTAACAGTCCTGCCACCATGCAGATGTTTGTCAATGCCATCTTTGGCCACCTGACTGGAAATGCCCTTCCCAGATCTCACCTGACCTTCGCAACCCCAGGTTCAAGGACATTGCCCACTTGTGTGACACTACCAGGGTGGTCTTCAGGACTTGTGTGGTCGTCTACCTGGACGACATTCTGGTACACTCTCGTACCTTCAGGGAGCATCTGGAGAACGTGGAAGAGGTCCTTAAGGTGATCCAGCAGTATCATCTGTCGGTGAAGAGGTCCAAGGTGGAGTGGGGCCAAGAGGTGAAGTTTCTGGGCTACCAGCTGAGCGCTGCAGGTATGACTCCTGAGGCCAGCAAGGTCTCTGCTGTTTTGGAGTGGCCTGTGTTGAAGTCAGTTCAGGATGTCAGATCCTTTCTGGGCCTGGTGGGCTGGTACCGACGGTTCATCCCTGACATGGCGGCCATCTCTGGTCCCCTGTTAGCCCTGCTCAAGAAGGATGTTCCCTTTGAGTGGACTGCAGCATGCCAGCAAGCTTTTGATGTGTTGAAGCAGAAGCTTACCACTGCTCCCTTACTGGTGGGCCCCAACCCAGACTTGCCATACCAGGTTAGGTCTGATGCCTCACAGGGTGCTATTGGTGCAGTACTAATGCAAGATCATGGTAATGGCCCTCAACCAGTGGAATACATGTCCAGGAGTATGACGTCTGCAGAACGTAACTACCCTGTTCATGAGCAGGAGCTGCTGGGGTTGGTGGTGGCCTGTCACAAGTGGGAACACCTACTGAAGGGGGCTCAGTTTTCTGTGGCCAGCAGCGCCAGGGATGGGCAGGGCAACGAGTCTATTACCTGATGACTGATCACAGGCCCTTGGTACATGTGTTGGAACAGACCCGGATGAGTAAGAGGATGGCTGGATGGATGGAGTTCCTGGGGGGGTTTGGACCTTTCTCTGTGAGGTACATTCCTGGTACGCAGAATGTGGTGCCTGACGCCCTGTCCAGGAGGAGGGATTTGATGGGGAGTTTTCATGAGGACTTGGACATCTGTGCTGCCCTGATTTCTGTGGTAGAGTGTGGAGCCTTGACTAGAGCTCAGGCCAACAACCAGAAGGTTTCTCAACTGTTGACACCACCTGTAGGGAATAACGGTGGTCCCGTGATGCTCATCGACCAGGGCTCTGTCCCAGAGTTGACAGGCGTCCAGGAGGGTGTCCAGTCACTGTCTGACAGTCTTAGGAGAATTCCTGAAGGTGTGGTGCCCACTCCCACAGTGCAGCCAGGTGAGGGAGACCCTGCTAGGCGCAGCAGAGGTAGACCCAGGAAGTGGGTCATGGACCCTGTGTTGGTAGGCCGGTCCAAGGTGTTGGCCTCTCAGGTGATGGCAAGGTCAAAAGGGCCTATAGCTACTACTGTCTCATCCAAGCAGTTGGTGGCTAGCCCTGGGCAGGAAGAGGAGATGCAGATGCAGCCCCTGGGACCTGACAAGGACCTGGTGTTGCCTAATCCTTTAAATATTTCCCTGCTGGACGTCATCAAGGCCTTCACCAAGACGGAGGACATGGCTACTGCAGCTATCCAGAGGGGCAACTTTGGCAATAGACCTGTAGAATACTGGGAGGGCGTTCTGTATGTTCACACTCATGATGCAGAGCACACGGTGACTAGAAAAGTGTATGTGCCTGAGATGGCCATTCCCACAGTGTTACATTGTTTCCATGACGATGTAACTGCATGTCATCCTGGTTATGCTAAGCTACTTCATGAGGTGCAGCAGAGGTTTTGGTGGCCTGGCCTTTATCAGGATGTTAAGGCCTATGTGGATTCCTGTGACTCCTGCCAGAGAAATAAGGTCAGGAACCAAGCCACGCCCATCTTTCCCATGGCTATGCCGATACCCCTGCGCCCTTGGATCAGTGTGACTATGGATTTTATCTGTGGTCTTCCCATGTCAGATGGTGGCAATGACAGGATCCTAGTAGTCATGGACAGGCTGTCCAGGATGTGCCACCTGATTCCTTGCAATACTCATCTCACCGCTGCACAGTGTGTGGATTTGTTTATGAAGGAGATCTACCGTCTGCACGGCATGCCTAGAGTGATCATCACTGATCAGGACCCCCTCTGGCTGTCAGGGTTTTGGAAGTCATTCTTTGACATCCTAGACACTAAGCTGGCATTCGGTGTGGCCTACAGGTGTGCCAGTACTGGGGCGGTGGAGAGGATGAACAGAATTGTCAGGGAGTGTCAAAAGCACTATTGTACACACGACAACAAGGACTGGGACAAGAAGATACCTTTCATAGAGTTCGCAATCAACAACTCTCCTCTGGCTCCTCACCAGATGTCCCCCTTCGTGATCTGCAATGGCCAGTGCCCCTTGACACCATTCGACTTGGAACTGCCTGACAGAGACGCTGAAGGCCCTTTCCAGCGACGTCTTGGTTCAGTCCAGCAGTTGTTGGCTTCCTTCCAGGAGGCTCACAGCATTGTGGCTACCCAGCTGTTGAGGACACAGGACAAGTACCTGACTAACGCCTGGCAGCAAACAGTGGCCAGTCATTCCTTTGTAGCTCCTGGGGACTTGGTGTTGTTGGAAGCCAACAGAGTGCTGCCTGAGAAGGAGCAATGCAGGAAACTGCAACCACTCTGGTTGGGTCCTTACCCAGTGTTGGCCACCTTTCACTATGGTACCGTGGTTCAGGTCCAGGTGCCTTCTCACTGGAAGCTCAGGAATAATATTTTCCACCTAGCACAGCTGAAACTGTACAAGCGTAACACCTTGCCAGGCAGATTGTCTGCCCCCTTGCCTTATGAGTTGGATTCAGAGGGGGAGAAGATCTATGAAGTGGAGCGGTTGTTGGCTCACAGGGTGAAGGGGAAAGGTCGTACTAAACAGCTGCAGTTTAAGGTACACTGGAAGGGAGAGCTAGAGGTGACTGCTACGTGGCTGTGGCTGTCTGATCTCACCAATAGTCACTCTGCTGTACTAGATTACTGTCAGCGTCATGGGATCACCTTGCCTGAGTGGTACGTCATGGGCTCTGAGCAGAGTGCTCCCCTTCATAGCTCCCAGTGAGCACTGCTAACGCCTCCTTTTTGGTGCTGTGTGTCTGTGGTTGCCAGCCATGGCAGACTCCCATCCTGAGGGGCCACCCAGGCCACCTGCCCCACTCCAGGAAGACCCTGGATTCGTGGAGGGCCATTTTCTCAACCTATTCCAGCGGATGGTCCATGACCAGCAGCGACACGAGCAGCGACACGGGGCCCTTATCTCCAGGTTGATTCATGTGGAGGATTTGGTGACCCAGATGGCAGCACATTTGAGGGCGGGGCACCTTCCACTGGTGGGTTCTGATAGGCCTGCAGCCTTGGAGGCCCAGGTAGCTCAGGAGGTTATACCCACCATGGTGACCTCAGTCCCCTCCCCTACGGAGGCTCCTCCGCCCTCTAAGGTGGTGGTACACTTGCCCAGGTCTGTTGTCCCAACGAAACAGGTGGAGCAGTACTTGGACCACCGTAAATGTACCCCTGAACAGTGCGAGTGGTGTAAATCCTTGTACACAGCCATGAAGGCCCTCGACCAGACAGTGGTGGAGGAGGGTGAACTAGTACCCGAGGGTATGGTAGAGTTGGCCCTGGACTGTCTGCCCCCCAGTCTTTGTGAGATTGGTTCACCCATGGTGGCTTATATTATGCACACCGTCTTTGCAGTGTACCCGTGGCCTTCGTTTGACATGAGGCCGGTGGAGGGCCAGGACCTGATGGCAGCTCTGCCCAGTGATCTGAGACTCGCCTTTGCAGAGCTCCAGCCAGTGGGTTACTCCCAGACCTATACTGAGCTGTTAGAGCAAGCTGTTCAGCAGGGAGAGTTTGACATGACTCCGTCGTCCAGCTGCTCTGTGATGTCATGTTTTCCACACAAGGACAGCACAGTTTTCGTGGGGCTGCAGTTACCAAAGTTCCCTAACGAGCTGAGAGCCAGGCTCACACCCTTGAGAGTGCTGGTACCCATCTTGGGGGCCAGGTGGGGGCCTATCAAGGCCTTTCTACAGCTGTGGTGGGCCTACAGCAGCTGGCTATGTCGCCATAAGACTGCCAGTGGCTGGGTCTTCGACCCCCTCCGACAGGCTGTGGTTACTCTGGCCTATCCTGCCCAGTGCAGTAGGTTTTCAGCTGAGTTGGGCAAGGCTGCTGAGACCTGCATGGCTATCCAGGTCAGCAGGAACTGGCCAGATCTGGTGTCCATGGTGGAGCATTTCCCAGTGTTTGGAACGAGGGGGAAGGACACGAAGAAGGGGGATTGGTTCACTTTGTGAAGGGTTTCCAGGATGGTTGGAGATGGGGCTGTGGAGTGAGGTGGGGATCCAGAATGGAGGAGGCCAGTTCTGATGTCCAGTCCAGATTTCCAGTAATGACAGTTCTGAGTTCCTGACAGTCTTGCAGTTGTATTATCCAGGCATGGTTGCCTGTGTGTGTTAGTCACTTGATAACAATTCATCAGTGGGTGAAATTGTCTTATTCAGGATTGACCATGATCAGATGATAATGAGATAGGAGGCCCCTTTGGGGATGTAAAAACCCACTTGCTTGTCCCAAGAGGTGGTGGACTTCCTGTTTATTGTTGTGTTGTTTTGTAGAGGTTGTTGTTTTATTCTTCTTGGCTTCTAGGAACTGGGAGTTCCTGTTTTGAGGGGGAGATATGTAACAACCAAATGTTACATCCAAAGTTTTCCTACTGATTTATCTGATTATGAGTTCTTTAGGACAATTATTTGGGAAGTTAATTAATTAATTAATTAAACTCGTGCTCCCGTTGGGGAGTCACGGAGCACCGAAGTGCTTTTAATCCCTGTGTGTGCACTACAGGAGAAAGGGCAGAGACCCCCAGTCTCCTTCATGCCAAAGGCATGCCACAGCTGCAATCGGGCGCGGCTAGCTAAAAGGACAGGCTAACGATCCGGCAAACTGTGGGTGCAATAAGACCCATGTGAGCATATCATAGCAAGGAGCGTGGGCAAGTAATCTGAACATAGCCAGGGCGTAGCATGGCTGTACTAGGACTAGGCTATGGCTGGTCAAGTGTACCGTGCGTTGGCGGCACGTGACTAGGTGTGTTGGCACAGCTAGGCAACATTCTAGGCATGGCTGCCTTAGCGGCAGTGACGCCAATGGTTACAAGCTAGGGCTATTGCTATTCTAGCCCGCTGGGGGCGTCCACATCTTGTGGTTGATCATCAGGTCCCCGCCCCTCCAGTACACCTTGGGCTTCTGGGGGTCCTGCTTATGGCGGAGGTATTCCGGCCACAGGTCGCGTCGCTGCTGTTGCTGAGCGGGGGTGAGGTCGTCATCCAGCGTCCAGGTGAGGTCGTGCAACCGCTTGCGACGAGAGAGGAACCGCTGCTTATCCTCAGGGGAGGAGAAGGTGAGTAGGACTGGTGGGGGAGCCGCCTTGTCCCGTGAGTGGGGAAGGCGGTGGCACCCACGCAGTTCTACCTCACCTACCAGGCCCATGAGGGTAAGAAGCTGGTTCTTGAGCTCGTCAGCAAGAGAGGTTGACGTCTCACCTGGCTTCTGGGGGAAGCGACGTAGCACCACTCGGCACTCGCGGCGGGCGCGGTCGGTGACCTCCCGTTGCTGGGCCTGGCGGTGGTCCTCCAGCTCCTGGAGCTTTGTGGCGATGGCGTCGGTGGTGGAGGCGGTCGCTGACCGCAGCAGATCCGCGTAGGAGAGCGGCGGGAGGTCGCCAGCATCCTGCCGGGGTGGCTGGGATGCAATGGTGGCCGTCTGCTCCGCTATCTTGGGGACCTGTCTGGCCAGGGCCTCGGTGTGGGCGGTGATGGCCTCAAGCTTCTTCAGGAGCACGCCACACTTGCCCTCCACCTGGTTAAGGCGAGAGACAAGTGCCGCATGCGTTTCCGAAGCTTGCGCCGCGGTGTGCAGCGTCGTGAACTGGGGCTGGAGCTTGTGGACGACCTTGGTTTCCACGTTGGAGACCCGGGCCTCGACCGTGTTGAGCGTGGTGTTCAGCGTTGTCAGCTGCTCGGCCAGCGGCCAGGTCACGTGCTCCTCCAGCACTGCGCGGATGTCATCCTTGCAGAGGGAGGAAGCCGATGGGGCTGCCGGCTGTGCGGGGGCTGGGGTGCGGAGCGTGCGGGTGATGTCGATGAGGCGGAGCTGGAAATGGCTGGTCAAGATAGCCAGGCGTTGTTGTGCTTCGTTCATAGCATAGAGCCAGGACATGTCTCCATTGTAGTCAATAGCCGCCCCCTTCACGAAGAGCTTCCGCTCCTGTTCGAGGAACTGGAGAACCTCAATGCATTCCTGCGGCGACAATTCTTGCCACCCGGTGAGGGAGAATCCTCGGTCGCCGGGGAGGAACTGTATCCATTTGCGAGCGTGGCAGGGTTTCTTGGGCTCAGGCGAGGCGCTGGGCGATGGGTTTGCTGGCGGTGGGTTGGCAGGCCCAGACGGCTGGTTGGCGGGTAAGCCTGGCGGCTGAACAATGGCGAGGGCGAGAGGGTTGGGCTGGGCGCTGGGAAGCTGTGCCAGCTCCTTTTCCAGCCCTCGTTTTGCTTTGGTAGTCGTCATAGCTGGTCACGTGCGTAACTTTGTCTATACTGCGTGGCAGCCGTAACCGTTTATACTGGCAAGTGCGTCTTAGAAAGGCGCATCGAATGCAAGTGGTCTGACCGAATTTGGGGCTCAGACGCAAAAGATCTGAACTCCGCCGTCAGCCATACCGCCGTCAGCCATTTTCGTTTTTCAGAACGTTCATTTTTCTCCTTGGGAAGTTAGGAGGCTGCGACGTCTGATAGATAGTGTGCCTGCTGAGATCTGCAGATATTATTGTTCTACCCTCATTGGTCGTGGCCTGATCCACGTAGGGTACTTTGCATGGTTGTGTTCAGTCAGTCATAGATTCTCATTAATACCGTTGCACCTGGTGGATCTGGTTCCAGGTCATGGAGATTCTGTATGTGCTGGCTTTGTGTTGTGTTGAAGATTTGGAAGCTAAGATCTTATCTTGAGTGATTCTCACTTTTGATTGGTCCTTCCGAGTTAGGGCTGAGCCGACCCTGCGTGCATGATGATTTTTATGCAGTTTGTGGCGGCTGGAAACGTGCGCGTGTAAGAAAGCTAAAGCTATGGTGTAATTCAAGGGATTCCTTGTTTCATCAATCAAACAACCCTCGCTAAAAGTCAACTATAACTTCAACAGATAGTCGACTTGGATATAACATTGTCTGTTGTGTCTAACAAGGGTGGGGACTCATTCCCTTAACTGTTGAAGATCCATCTTCATTGCTTCTCTGGACGTGAAGTTATCTGTCGCGACTCCAACCCAGGTATAAAGATCTTTTCATATCAATGTTGAAACTGAGGCTGTTGCAAACACAACATTTTTAGTCGTTACACGCTTAGTAAGACGCCCCGCCCTAGGCGAGGTCGCAACCCCCCTCCCCCCTCAGCGAGACGTCATAGTACGCGGATAACAGCGGAATCCCCCGCCCCCCGCGCCCCCCCACCCACCCGGAGGTCGGTACCCCCCCCCCCCCCCCGCCCTCCCCCCTCAGCCAGCCGGCATGATGCGCCCCCCCGGCCGCCCCCCGGCGAAAAGGCGTGGCGCGAAGGACATGCATCGACCACGAGGACCCCTGAAAAAGACCGGAAAAGTATGAAGATCCGCCACAGGATGCCTCCCCACCTGAGTGAGACGGCGAGGTCGCAAGGCCCCCGCGCCCCCCACCCGCCACCCGGAGGTTCCCCCGCCTCCCCCCCCCCAGGACAGTAAGACGGTCCGCCCGGCCGGGCGAGGTCGCAGGGCCCCCCGCCCTCCTCAGCTGCAAGACGCCAGAGTCTGCGGGTTCCCCCGCCCACCCCGCCCACCCCGCCCCCCACCCACCCGGAGTTCCCCCCCCCCCCCCCCCCCCCCCCTCCCCCTCCCCCCCCCCCGACCGTAACTCTAGTAGTCGAGATTGGATTCGTCTGCCGATGGGTGGCAACTCGATTCGAGTCAACTGAAGCTTATGAAGGGGGCTGAAGAAAGGACAAATAACGACATGCTGTGTGGGCCTGAAACACCGCAGTCGGTCGGTCCGCTCTTCCCAGTTCCCACCCACTCGGAGGCCATTCGTCGCCTCAGTGAGACGCCCCAGTGAGGCGAGGTCGTCCAGGCATAGTTGTCTCGGTTCATAGTTGATTTGTAGTCCAAGTTGGTGAGTTAGCTAGTTAGTCAATCAATTAATTAGTTTGCATGTAAGCTAAAATCATGTATGTCCAATGATGGTACTAATGCTAATTCTAGTGTACGCTGAGTAGTAATATTAGACATACTGGGCATTGTAATGGTTGTCTCCTTGATACTGGGCATCCGATAGAAGGATAGATCTATTACAACTTTAATTCACAGGTGAGACATACTGGGCATCTGCCAAGTCCCATCGCATGTCATGCAACTTCCATGTGGAGGTACGACGCAATTACGCTCGTGATCTTGCATGGGTCGACGGCCGACGCCAATTGTTAAGCCTCCCACGGTCCTTAATTTAGGACTTTGTCCTAAATTAAGGACCAATTTACTATAACCGAGGTACCGGGGGGGGGGGTCACTATATGGACCGTACCCCATGTGGACCGTACCCGGCATGATGTACCCGACCCGTGGTACCGGCACATGGTACCCGGATTCCGTACCCGGGTACCGGGTATAATGGCGGGAAAGTAGGTACCTCGACCAAAAATATAACCGATTTTGGAGCGAAAAAGTGGGTGCGGGAATGATCTGAGGTGGATATGGCGACCTGACAATCGTGGCCGGCTTTTTCACGTGCGTTTATCATTTCGGGCGCCCAGTAGCAAAAACGAAAGGTCGTTAGTTATGCTTAAAGGCTGTGAAATTTTCTGCGCAAGTTTTTATGTGTAGCGCTGTAGCACAGCGGCACAACACAAATGGGTCGCAGATCGCCTGCTCGCGGAGGGTCGATTTTGGCACAAACATGTTAGTGTATTAGCAATGGTGGTGCGAATCAAGCCAGGAAATTTTTGTGGACGATTTTGATTATAGTCTGGAGTTTATAAACGGAGTATTTGACATGGGAGCGCCTGGGCCGTGATATTCTTGCCCGATTTCCATTGTCGACCATGTTTTAGGGACGTTCAGGCTGGGCAGCGAGCGCACCTTATAGGTCTTCACTTTCGGTATTTCTTGGACCTAGAACGCAGCACAAGCGTGGTTTATATCATTTTCGAACCGGTTGGCCAGCTTTGGTGCGCTCAGCTCTCGGAAAGCTGACCTCGCTGCGGATTTCAGCGACTTTTTTGCAACCATCTGGAATGAGGCGACGTAAGTAGCAGGTACGTGCCGGGGTGCCCTAGATCATGAGTGTAACTGGCAACGCTGTCGTGGTGTTTTGAGTCAGTAAGCTATGCCTAAAAAGAGGGGACGCTCTCTGTGCACATAACTGTCACACATAGTTGGTTTACGTCATACAATTTTTTACGTCTCTATCTTCGTCGTCCGCTGCAGCTAAAACACACATGCGTAAGAGCAGTTTTACTCATGTGTTAGTTATAAACCATGGTCCTATGGCCTGCAGTCGTTCAGGGTGTTCTCAGACAGTATATACAATATGGTTTACGTGTTACATGCACCCTGAATTCGCTCACAAAGCGTTGCATGTTAGCACAACGTTGTTCTGTAACTTGATTTGGCTGCATTCATGTGTTAGTTGCAATGCAAATGCAATGTTTTTTCATCGCTGGGTGGTGGCCAGCATGTCCGTGATGTCAAAGAAGGTTTGGCATATGCTTAGAGAAAGTTTACCGCAAGGGGTGGGCCATGTTCAAGCCGGGCAACCTCAGCAACCATGCAACCGTATATTGCATTACCTGCACCATCTGTGACACCGTTAAGCACGCGTATATATAGAGGCAGCCACAGCAGGGTATGGCCTTGTTATACGCTGCCCCGCCATCCCAAGGCCTCGTAGGGTCCCCTAGCGCTTGTAAGATGCTCAAGGGACCGTGTGGATAGCATGGTCATGCGTTGACACTAATTGGTCCTATTGGTCCTAAATTCTCATTTTGACCAAATTCGCGGTTTGAGGCCTGCCATGGGCCAGGGTCCATTCAGGCACTAAATGTAATTATTTGAACCCAGGTTTTTGTCCAAAATTCAAAAAGTGTGTTATCTGTCAGTGGTAAAAATGCCAGGGTCAAAATTTGATGTTTGCACATATATTTTTTAATTCAAACTGGTCCTAAAATAAGGACTTTTCTTGGGAACATGGACACAATGTGGCGCCGGCAGAGCATGCAATGCACGTCGTCTATTCTGCATGTCGTGGCCCATCGGCGCAGGCACGCGAGGTGGACGTTCTTCCAGTGATCGCAATCCCGCCACATAAAGCTGCCACACGCCAGTACCTCCCTGCCGTCATCGTCGTCGACGGGGGTGAGACAGATGACGCAGTGCGTTTCTTCGTCGGGGCGCGTCGTGTCATGGTTGGGTGCCGTCGCGTCGGTTGACGTAGTTGGCGCCGGCGGTACAGTCTCGCCGGCTGTGGCGATCGTGGGTGGCTGTCCGTCGCGCGTGGGAGTAGAAGCTCCTGGAACACGATATCTGCGTGCGCACTCGGCCGTCGGGCTCGATCTGAGACGGGTCCACGAGTAGCAGGAGGCCGTCACGACTGCCCAGGACTCGGCTGATGGCTACGCCGAGTTGCCCGTGGTCAAACAGCCGTCTCCGAAGGTCGACGACCACCCGGCTGACTGATCGTTGAAAGCAATATCGAGGGCGTATACGTAGAGGAAAGAAGATTATTCAAAAGATTCTCACCTGCTTGCACGTTCAATCGCAGTGTGACGATGCTGTCGAAGCTGTTCTGCCCGGCTTTGTCTCTGTCTCCGTCTTACTCTTGCTAGCAATTCCGTTTGGATCCGTTGTCTCGAATTCCTCCTTTCTTGCAGGCGGAATCTCCGGTTTTCTCTAGCCTCATCCATTGCGTACCCATACGTTTTCACGCATTATGGAACTAAAAGTACTTCATCCCAGTAATTCAGTTCGTTGATACCTGGTAAACCCAGTAATTCATACTTAATTGATACGTAACGATTTTCTCTAGCCTCATCCGTTACACGCAGCTTCATCTCAGTAATCCAGTTCGTCCATATCGGCCATTTCGTCAAGCAAAGCATCAGATTATTCACATCATTGCATCGATATTCATCGATCATGCGCTGATGTCGAGACCACTACTAATAAGTCGAGCACGGCGAGAGCAACGGCGAAAAGGCGAAGGCCGTTAAGCTGACCGTCACTCTAGTAGAGGCACCAATAGACATTCGGTTTGAAACTGACCAACCTTTCTAAGTCGTCGAAAGTCGCGGTTTAGGATTTCGCAACCGTGCTCAGACCAGAACGTGGCCGCTAGCCATGTACCAACCTACGACAATCGTCGTAGGTTGGCTGACCGAAACTGGGTCGAGACCACTACTAATAAGTCGAGCACGGCGAGAGCAACGGCGAAAAGGCGAAAGCCGTCAAGCTGACCGTCACTCTAGTAGGCGACCCAGTTTCGGTGAGCCGACAGGTGGCTAGTCGCAAAAGTTCGACCAACTACTCGCCAGTCGAACTGGATCACGTCGCTAACGTCAAAATGTCGCGAGACGACTTTAAAGCCATTAAAGATGCCAGCGAGTGAACGCCAATCGTATCCCACTTCACCAAAGCACTCCGTCCGATGCCCGAGATACAGCGTCTTCGGTCCAACCACGCACCGAAGTCTGTACGATCTCCAAATTCCGTCGACTTGCGCCCAACGGGAAACGGCGCTAAGGACAGGCGTCGACCACGAGGACCCCTGAAAAAGACCGGAAACGTACGGAGATCCGCCACAGGATGCCCGATGGTTTATAATATAGTTGATAATATAAAGTGTTTCAGTTGTTTGTTTTCTCACAGGGCGACGACCCCGTGCCCACATTTAATTAATTTTGTTTGTTTGTTTGTTGAGTCCAGTCCTCAGCCCCCGGAGTTAATTAATTAATTTTCTTTTGTTTTTTTATGGTTTTCAGCCAGAACATTTTCCAGAAGCTAATTATTTATTTAAAACTTCCAATGCGGACGGTGTACACCCTCCGCATTGGAAGTTTGTTATTATGGGTCAATTTTTGCCGTATTTGCATTACGAATAACCCTGGATTGTTTGTTGGGGAGCCAGTTAGAGTCCCGGGTTTTTATTATTTAATTAAAACCTTTTGTTTGTTTGTTTGTCCTACAGCCGTTCAAGGCACATGGGTACTTATTTAATTAATAAATTTCTTTTGTTTGTTTGGTAGATATCGTACACGCCGTCCCCAATTCGGCCGGCAATCCGGCCCGGCGGCCCCCCTTCGGCGGCCATAGGCTAGAGTCAGTGGAGGTCAGTGATACCCAGAGCCCACATGAGTTAATTAATTAATTTTGTTTGTTTGTTTGTTGAGTCCAGTCCTCAGCCCCCGGAGTTAATTAATTAATTTTCTTTTGTTTTTTTTATGGTTTTCAGCCAGAACATTTTCCAGAAGCTAATTATTTAGTTAGAACTTCCAATGCGGGCGGTGTATGCGCTGCCCTTACACCCCCCGCATTGGTAGTTTTAATTCCCCTCAGCCGAAAGACCCTTCGGAATTTGACATTAGCGTTTTATTGGCGGTTGAAAGTGGTACTGTGCCCGCCCAATTAATTAATTGTTAGTTTGTTTGTTTGGTTACCGAACAACCGTTGAACTGGCTGCGAAATTTAATAATTCTTTGTTTGTTGACTTTGTTATGTATAACCCAGCCGGATGCCGCACTGCTCTTACGGCTAGGAAAAGCATTTTTTCAGCCAGAGATTTAATATTTCTTTGTTTGTTAGCGAGAAAGCTGCACACGTGACAGGAAAATAATATTTATTTACACTTTCTTTGTTTGTTTGGTAGCTTCAAAAACTACAGTTGACTACACTCGGGAATTACCGTAGTGGTCAAAATCACTTTGCGACAAACCTCTTTGCGAATCGACCTCGCAAACTACTTTTCATGGGCTTCATTTTGGGTCGCAAAGTTCAAAACTTACCGCGTCGCGCCTGCGCCGTGCCGCACGCAGACAGGTAGAACGAACGCGTGGCGCCACTGAAACTTTCGCGCCTTTTGTCACTTGTCATGCGAAAGCCAAAGGTTTAGGCGGGGAGGCCGGCAGGCCAGCAGGCAGTCAAGCCTGCTGGCCTATAAATTTACAACATCGAGTACCTGCCAGTTGCCACTGACCATAAACAAGTCGATGGGCTCGCAAACCTAAAACTTTGCCTTCATTTTGGGTCGCAAACTATAAATTTCACCCTTTTTTTGGGTCGCAAAGTAGGTTTGTCGCAAAGTGATTTTGACCACTCCGTCTGTGAACTTATCAAGTAACGTGCGTGTTTGCAACTTGCCCGTTGAAACTCTACGGCGGAGCCAATTTTCGGAAGAACCTCACCCTTATGCTTGCAAATTCGGGACAAATTCGGTGGATGTATGTATGTATGGATGGATGGATTGACGGATTTTCATCCCCTATTCCTATGTTTTCTCACGTGTACGGCCTTATAAGCTTCGCCAATTCTGGCGAACCTAACGGTTCTTCCGAAAATTGGCTCCGCCAGATAACGGGTGTGGCCCGTAATTTTTCGTAGAATGCAGAATCGCGCCAAATGCGGGCGCCGGAGCGTCGCGCCGAATCTGGAAAAACGGTTCGATGGGATCCGAGATCCAATGCTGGGCTATTTGAATATATTTTAAATATTTTTTTTGGATAACAAATATTGGTGAATTGCACGTTGCCATCTGAGGGGGTTTGGCTACAAACGTTAACAAAAAAGGGGTGATGAGATGGTTCTAAAATTGGGGTATGATGATAAAGTTGAGGGCACCAAAAACCTCCTAAACCCAAAAGTACACTACATAATGGACGCTTGGTGAGAAATTCAGCATCAATCATGCACAAGCTTCCAAATATCTAGGCACTCAAACCATTACGGGTGACACCCGTAATCAAGTAACGTGCGTGTTTGCAACTTGCCCGTTGAAACTCTACGGCGGAGCCAATTTTCGGAAGAACCTCACCCTTATGCTTGCAAATTCGGGACAAATTCGGTGGATGTATGTATGTATGGATGGATGGATTGACGGATTTTCATCCCCTATTCCTATGTTTTCTCACGTGTACGGCCTTATAAGCTTCGCCAATTCTGGCGAACCTAACGGTTCTTCCGAAAATTGGCTCCGCCAGATAAGAACTAGAATGCTCCATTCTAGCCTTCACAACGGTACGAGCCGCGCCAAAGTCCGACCTCGTAAGCGGTACCCGAAAAGTGGCGCCAAATGCAAATTTTGGTGTGCGGGTGCACGACGGTGACCGAATTCCGGGCGACAGGCATGGCGGTCTGGCAGGCGATGTTGAGCGCGTAAAAAGGCATTATCAAGGCTGAAATTTTACGATCATCCTCCTAAGGAGTTATTTGGTCCACCAGTATTTTTTTTTCGGCAGAAACTTTGCGGAATCGAACAGCATATTGCGTCATTCACGGGTGGGTGCCTGTTTGGTCGCAGATTTTCTCTCGACCCCACCTGACTGCAGCAAAAAAATTTCCCGATGAAGTGCGCCCTAAGATCGAGTTTATGATCATAAACGACGCATTTTTTAATTCTAAAGACTTTGACCGAACGACTTTTTTCAATACCGCTGCAATTTGTTTTTCTCGAGCTACCGCATATTTCCGACCAATTTCAAGGCTGCGTCAGGCTTGGCAAACCGATAATCCATATATATTCGCGTTTGCCCCAAACGTCATGTTTAATGCAGGCTTTCTTGGCACTAACGACGCCCACGGCGTCGGGGTTGTTATTAACCTCCCGACATGCACAACCTGCATGCCAGCAGGTGCATGCCGCAACGAATTTCTGCTGCGGGGTGTGCGAAACCGACCTCAAATGCAAGAGAGTCATGGTTATCGACTAGCGGTACGTTCTCATATTCATATATAGGTGCCAATTTACTCCTTGACGAAGCCCTTGCCTTTCGCGGATGAATGTTGTACCAGTTCCCCGTCTTCTGAGTCCCTTTGTGTCATCGTACTCCTATTTTACGGGAAGTGCGCCATTCAGCGAGCGACAGTTTGATGGCGAGCTGTTTCCTCACACGAGCGATGTGCAGCCTAGTTTAGAGACTAGGGATATCAAGAAGCAATTCTTCACACGGATGTTAGGGAGAGGCCGTGCTGGGTTGCGTGCAAGCTATTGCCGGCTGGCTGGCCATTGCCGCCGATGACAACATTGATGTCGACGCAGTCAAGGCTATGGATAACAAAGCTGCTGCTTTGTTATATATGGTTGTGCGTGGTACAAAATATGGGCAGTTTTCTTGCATGGCATGGCTGACCCTTAAGTGGCAAAGAAATGAAAGAATGTTGATGGCAACCCCAGAGGTATGGGTGGCCTCCTTTAACGGTTGATGGCAGCGCGTGCTTTGATGAGTCCATCCAACCCATTGCATACATGCACGCCATTCCTCTTACGCATCAACAAAGCATCTACCCTGACGCATGTGTAGGACATGCCTGTACATGAAAACTATTCATCATGGTTTGTGGAGCGGGTGTGATGCCATGAGAGCAGGGAGAGAGTCAATTGCTGGGCTAGGTCTGCTACCTGTGCTGCGGCCACATGGCGGCCTAGTGCACATGATGCCTTCCATGCCAGCACCCAAGCTGCCTTCATCACCCACGGTGACATCATGACTGATGAGCCGAGGGCGTCATCATGGACGCCAACGTTCATGCAGTTCAGGCTGTGCGTGCTGGCGAAGGGCACGAGTAAATGAGCCAATTACTACGCACGCTGCCACCGGCGCCAATGAAGAAACCCAAAACCTGCCCTTCAGATAGGTATGTGCAACTTGGTTTCTCATTTCTTGTGGCCTACCAGCAACTCCTGATTTTCCTATGATGCATGTTGGCAGAATTTTGGCGACATTACGGCAGTGTGCATGGCCATACATCCACAATGCCAGCGGGGTGCAAGGGTTCAATTGCCAAGAGAACCACAGACACATGCACATGCTCAATGCCTCTTACTCCAAGGCCACTGCCACTCACCCAGAAAGACAGGCACACATAGGAACCATTGCTGAGATGCAAGCCAGACTTCGGGTCCTTATGGCAATGAGAGATGGGATGAGGCACGACCTAGTTTGACAGTTTAGCTGAGGAAGTGCAGTAGTTGGGAGACAGTCAAGGATGGCTGGGAGAAGCATGGCACAAGGTACAAGGATGACTGACAGTTGGCAAGCGTAAGGGCAAGGGCAAGAGCAAGACCACAATGAGAAAAGGCTATGGAGAGTTGGCCTCATGCAGCATGTGTTAATGTGGACTGTGGTACGCCTGTGGCCAGGCAGCTGACTGATATTGTGCAGTGGTCACTTCATGCTAGGTATGATAGTGGCCAAGTTTATTTAGTTGCTTAGGGCAAACCTTGAGGCAGCAACAGGGGGCGGGGCTTGATTTGTCAGTGGCTACTCAATGCCACCATGCTGGCTGAGAAGTTGGACGTCCAACATGGAAGCTGCGTGGCCAGCAAGGCAGGCCCAGGCTGAGAGTCTAGGCAGGCGCATGAGGTATGCAAGTTGAGGAATGGGGGATGAGGTGTGACAAGGTCAGGCAGGCAGGCCTTGTCAACCTGGATATACCACTACTTACACTTAACGACTCCACAACAAAGGTGCGCAAACGCATCGTCGCCATGCCGCCTGCCGAGTGACTTTCAACCCTCACGGCTGGTACGTGATGATTGCTGTATATCCAGGTTGGGTTTAGGTCTACTTTGCATGCTGTGGGTGTAGAATAGACCTTCTAGCCCCTGTGACAGCTGCGAGTGGTATTTTCAGCAAGCCCCTCAATAGGAATCGCCTCAGCGTGGCCACTTGGGCATACAGCCAGCTGGGTCCAGCCAATGTTTAGATGAACAAAATTTTATTTGTATGTCACAAAAGTCGTATTACATAATGGATGAAAGGATTTTATAGTTAGCAAGCCATATAAATGGGAGTTTGCCATATTTCACTTAGGAGGTTTGCTCAATCAGTGAGCGTCTTAGAACCGAAACTGACATGTATTGCATGTATTACTCAACCAAATGACACCTAATTGACCTGGATTTTTGTGCATTGTCTCAACTAGCGATTTAAAGCCTGCCTGCAAAGTTCCAACCTCAACTGAGCACACCTTCTATGAAAACTGCAATGAGTTGTGGTGAAAATGGCGAAAATCGCGCACTTTTGGTAACATTTGCTTACAAACTGCCATCAAATGACACCTGGTTGACCTGGATTTTTGTGCATTGGCTAAACTAGCGATTTTAAATCTGCCTGCAAATTTCCAGCCTCAATTGTTCACACCTTCTATGAAAACTGCGATGAACTGTGGGGAAAAAGGCGAAAATCGCGCACTTTTGGTAACATTTGCTGACAAACTGCCATCAAATGACACCTGGTTGACCTGGATTTTTGTGCATTGGCTAAACTAGCAATTTCAAGTCTGCCTGCAAATTTCCAGCCTCAATTGTTCACACCTTGTATGAAAACTTCAATGAATTGTGGTGAAAAAGGTGAAAAACGTGCGTTTTTGCTAGCATTTGTCAGCAAAATGTCACCAAACACAGTGTTAAGGACCTGAATTTTTTCACAATGTCTAAAATAATGCTGTTTAGCATGCATGCAGAGATCCAGCCTCAACTGGGCACATCTTGTATGGAAACTGCAACATTAATTGATGAAAAACGTGAAAAACGCGCGTTTTTGCTAGCATTTGGTGGCAGTTTGTCACTAAATGGGGTCAGATGACCATGGGACCTGCTGCACAGTTGGTAGTCATGAGCATCAGTCTCCTTGCAAGCAGCCAGGCCAGGAGCTCTTTATTTGCATATTATACGGGATTTGTTTATTATAAAACCTGCAATTTTGCTAAAAATAGATGTGCCAAAAATAGACCAACCGAGGTCAGAAAAATCTGGAATTAAGTTCAATTCCTTCTATTGGTGTCCCAAACATGCTGCCTGCACATATCTAGCATGTTTGGACTTAATCTGTTCCATGTAGGGCTTATAAGGTAGGTTTTTGGCACTTTCATACCGTTGTGTTTGGGTGTGCCATTCATGTGGCATGGCCATCTGTGGTACCATGGCACATCCTCTCATTAGAGGATGATATGGTGATGAAATGGGCACATAGGACATGCTTTTGCACAAGAAATATTTTACTAAAGCTATCAAATGTAGGGCACAATGAGGGTTCAACCCATAGGTGCACCATGCTATGGGTCAAATGCGCCGTGCATGTGGCATGGCCGTCTAGTATGGTGTCATGGCACATCCTCTCTATTTTGAAATGATATGGTGTTCAAATGGACACATACGATGATGCTATTTTACAAGAAATATGATTACTAAAGCTATCAAATATAGGGCACTTGTTATGAGGGGCCAGCTCATAGCATGCACCATGCTATATAAACAAATGCATAGATAATAACCCACCGCTCGTCGTCCAGCACAACTGTCAATGCATAAGACGGCAACACATGTAAATCCACGACGTGGTGCAAGTCCACATTCTGAAAATGTTGAAAAGAAAGGCATCGCCATATCATCATCCTAATCATCGTATGTGCCTGTCTGGCAGGCAAACGCATACGACGCAACAATATAGCCTGAGAAACTCATGGCCACGTGCATACCATGAATGTCCGGGAACATCGATTAACCGCAAGTATCTTTCGGGCCTTGCGAGGTTTGCCCGCGATACGGTTAGCATGGCAAGGCACGGCATGCTCCCCAAGGGACCGCACACACACATGCACGGCTGGGGCTGTCGCAAAGCACTGCAGGCAGTAATAGCCTGCCATGGGTATTGCATGTTACTACGAGGAATCCACAGCCTCTATATACAAACACGCAAGCGGTTCATGCATTATAATGACAGTTGTGAACTTCCAAGCGCTTAACTTCGCAAACCATGCCCAAATACCTATTCAATTATCAGAGTTTATGACAAGGTGTTGCTGTTAAGGTAGCACATGAATAGCTAGCATCAGGCAAGATATGTATACAAGCATGAATGGACACCCATACCCAGTTCTCTAAACCCCTACCTCGCTTTGGGGGACCGTCTTGCAAGGCTTGCTTGTGACATGGGCAACGTAGCAGCCGGAACTGTCATGCATCTTAGAGAAAGCACCCACGTTTACGCAACGGGGCGCAGCCGCGCGCAGAGCTTAGCATTATGCAGTAACCTGCCTTGAAGTCACACCGGCCATGTGCCGTGATCACATGTGATAAAAACTGGCAGATTTACAAACCAAAAGTTGCCATAAACCTTCTCCCAGCCGGATGCAGGTAATCTTCACACGCCTCGACACCCGGAATCATGAAGCGCGCACTAGCTACTGAAGGTCCCGTCCTCCACGGGCCACCTTTTCTTGAGCATGAAGTACATAACCTCAGCGACACTGCCTGGCCGGGCGAGGTCTTCTCCCACTACGTAAGGTTCGCTACCCATCGCCTCGAGTGAAATCTGAATTCCTTGCTGCTCCTTGCTCCTTCGACCAAGCAGGACCCTACGTGATAAAGTTGTCTTGATCAATCAATCGCCCAACACGGCCGCCAAAAATCCTGATTTAAAGCCGAGGCTCACAGCCCAACCATCAAGGACTGCGGACAGTTCATCGCCAGTGCCAAGATTAGGAGCACCCGAGGATACCTCGGCATACTAGAACGACATCGCGACCGAAGCAGTCGTGACGAAAAGACAGTCTCCTTCTGCAGCCGACGTTGCTAGCATTTGCCTGCATCTGCACCGTTGTTGGCATTCGGCGGTCCGATTGCAAGCCCAAGAAAGTCCAAAAAAGCACCTTTTTCCATGGGGTGGCCACGGAGCATCTGACATGGGGTGGCCGTGAAAATTAGATATTCTTTTAGGCCTTGAAGTCAGCTTTCATCCTATCCAATAAAAAGCGCATTCTGACAATTAGTTCAGTAGTAACCACCAATAGAGTAACCATGCCTCCATTACGGGCCACGCCCGTAATACGGGCCACGCCCGTAATTACAGACGGAGTGTTAATTAAAATTCTTTTGTTTTATTTATCGTTTGCAGCTGGCCGGCGCCCAGCCTCACAATTATTTAGTATTCTTACCAATGCGGGGGGTGTATACACAGAGTCTGTAGGGGACTGATGAAGTACGTGCGACGTGCAATGCTGGCAATTATTGGCGAGGCAAAACGTGGCGGGGCGATGGAGGCCGAGCTGGTAGGATGGGCAAACCGGACAGAATCCTGCATGCAAAGTTGCTTTCAAGGATGGTGAATATCGCGAATTTTTTTGATTATCCCGCATTCGATGTGTAGCCTGTTAATTTAGGTCGGGAAAATGCCTAGGTTCGCTCAGCTGGTAATCGGCCCTGCCGGAAGTGGCAAGGTAGGCATATTGGGTGCAGAACGCGTGTGGCGTGGAAAACGGGCTAGCTTATCAGCACAGTCAAAGTTATTGCTATTTTTTTCCTGGGGATGGCCACTTTGGTAGTCGCCACACTATCGATTTCTGGTTCCAAAGGCGTTTGTTCCTTACATGCACACCGCCGTTTCGCACTGAACCTGCCCGTTTCTTTGTACGTCTGCATTCTACCGGCCCTTCCCCATCCCAGTCCACCTACTGTAACGCCATCTACCAGCATTGTCAGAGCGTAGGTCGAGTGGTGCACATAGTCAACTTGGATCCGGCTGCAGAGGAATTTCATTATCCGGTGTCTGTGGGTAAGTCGCAACGATTTTCCTCTGTCTGATGCGTAGCGCCGTCAAATCACCCTACAATTTTGCCAGGTTTTCCTTATCTCCGAATTCAACGGAATTAAAGTGCATATGTAGCTATAGGAGCGTGCGTGGACATAGAGGGCATACTCTACACGTTCGTAGCATTTGTTACGTTGCCGGCGGTATATTATAAGCGGAAATACTTTTATCACCGCGCCCCTCCCTACGTGTTCACGCTAGTCCGCTGGATACCCGGGTAATTGCTATCGGTGTTACTGTGACCCGGCTGACGGTGAGCTTTGTCTGCCCCGAAGGATAATACAAGTGAGCGCTCTTGTGCAGCGGTTGTGTGTCCGAACAAGCGTCAGGCATCTCTGCCACGTGGCGGCCTTGGCATTCCAAGCCAGGCCGATGGAGTCCAATGTATTAAGTTCCAGTTCTGCTAACAGACAAAAGATCTGGCACTATGAAACTTCAACGTACCTCTACTAGGGTGTATGTCGATATGTGCTTAAAGGTTTGGCCTAAATATTCATGGAAATTATATGCCATGGGTATTGAAAACGGCAACATGAATGAATCGCAGACTAGGAACATTTCTAGCGAATAAAAACACTTACATATCTGCCTTCTCGGTGTCAGCAGTGCATTTTCACTGAAAATTCATGTGGCTACTAGCAGTGTTTCATTTCTCGAGCTTAAAACTACGAGCTTTCTGTAGTTTTCTGGGATCAAGTAGGTTAGACAACTATCTTCAAATTGTGCTCCTGTAGCACCCAAATTTCGCCATTTCTCCCCATGCCTTGCCACCTACATGACTAGCAGCACACTCCCCACTCCCCACATACATGCCCCCCTGCCGCCCTCCCCCCCCCAAACCCCAACCCCCTCTTTTTTTTTTCTGTGGCAAGATCGTGATATAAGGGGTTGAAATACATACCATCTAGTCTTTATTACATATCTTTTTATCATGACTGTGTGCTCCGAAGCACACGATTAACTCTCGCCATGGCGCGGCTGCCTATGGTCCTTGCCATCATATGTACCCCATGTTGGCTGGCTGTCGTTACTTGCTAGTCTGTTGCCTGTTTCGACACTTTGCTTCTAGTGCCGCTGTCACTTACAACATATATTCATTCGCGATGAATATAGTTGCACATTCGCGATGAATATAGTTGCACATTCGCGATGAATATAGTTGCACATTCGCGATGAATATAGTTGCACATTCGCGATGAATATAGTTGCACATATATACCTGGTTGTCTCCTTGATAGTTGCACCTGTGCTTTCTTGCTAATGGATGCGTCTGGCGGTTTCACTATCGGGTGCTGCATATATCCCCAATAATCTTACTCATGTGAATTCATACGCCTGTGCCACTGTGCTATGGATGCCTCTGGCTGTCCTACTACTGGGCACCGGGTGCTGTGGACATCCCCAGTAATAATAATTATAATAACGGTAATAATAATAATAATATCAATATCTTTATCACGAATTTTTCTCCTGCGCTGTTCGTCTAAGGAACTGTCTGGCTCGCCTACCGTTTGGCGGTGGATGCTCTGTGGGTGGTGAGCTGTCGGGTGGTGCAGATATCCGGGAGTTGGTGTCGTTGCAAGATGTCATGGAAGAGCTCAACCTGGGGCCCAACGGGGGCCTGGTCTACTGCATGGAGTATCCTTGTCTGCGCTGCTCTCATGGTTTGCACCGCGCTTGTCATCGCGTTGCTGGTATATTTAATGCATAGGTTCAAACCAGTTCATCCGCCTTGTGGAGATGTGCAAATGGGGTATCGCTGTCAGTTTGGTGATCTTCTAGCTTTCGATTCGTTGCCATATGAGAATGGAAACATGCTTCTGGTCTTGCCGATGTTTCTGCATGCGAGCACAACTACACATGGATACCTACTTTTTATGGTGGTGCCTACTTTTATTGCGTCCTTGGAGATTTGCCTTGACCTGCTTCCATCAATCGGTCGACCTGCCTCCCCAACAACATCATCCTGCGCGTTTTCCCATCAACCCACCCACCTGGCCGCCCGTCCGCCCGCCTCCCTTATCTCCCCCCTCCCCCCCGCCCCGCATCTCCCCTCCCCCCCCCCCCCGATAAACACACACACATACACACCCACCCACACCGACATGCATCCCCCCATCAACCAACAACCGACCAACACCTGCCCTACCCCATCCTCCCCCTCTTGGGCACCTCGGTCCTTGCTTTCCCTTTACGGCCTTTCATGGCCTATTCCCTACACCTTTTGTCTGGTACGGCAGTTTCTTGGTGGAAAACCTTGACGACTGGCTAAAGGAGCAGCTGGACGACTTCATCGACGACGACTATGTGATCTTCGACTGCCCAGGTAGGCCATCACGTGTCACTGCGTGGGTAGGTGCCCAAGTGCATATTGCCCACCGTCACCTGTCACTGCCCAGGTACAAAAAATGTCCATCCATCACTGTTCAGGTGTATCGATGGGCCCAAAAATATGTTCCACCACCCGTCACGGTACAGGTGCCATGTGCCCACGCTCTACCACTTTATATGGGGTACAGGTGGCTCGCGCTTTCCCTCCCCCCTTCCCCCCCACATCCCCCCTTCCCCCACACACCCATATGCCATCCCTCTATGTCCCCTCCAGGGCAAATCGAGCTCTACTCTCACATCCCCGTGCCTCGCATATTAATATCCCATCTTACTCTCCCCCCCACACACCATGTATACACCCCCCCCCTACATGCCCTCCTCCAGGCCAAATCGAGCTCTACTCGCACATCCCCGTGCCTCGCATATTAATATCCCATCTTACTCTCCCCCCCACACCATGTATACACCCCCCCCCTACATGCCCTCCTCCAGGCCAAATCGAGCTCTACTCGCACATCCCCGTGCTGCGCATCTTCGTGGACCAGCTGCGGGCGTGGGACTTTGCGCTCTGTGCAGTCTACGTGCTCGACTCCCAGTTCATGTCCGACGTTTCCAAGTTCATCGCGGGCAGCATGGCGTGCCTGGCGGCGATGGTCAAGCTCGAGCTCCCACATGTCAGCATCCTGTCCAAGATGGATAAGGTCGACAAGAAGGCGACCATCGACATGTGAGTCTGTAATTAGGAAGTCTATAGTAAGTATGCGGATGGGAGTAATAATAGAGCATGTCTGGTAGGAAGCATCCTGTATATGGTGGGCAATTAATTGGACAAGAAGACCATCAACATGTAAGTCTGTAAATAAGAGTCTATAGTATGTCATCATAGTAGTAGTACGTAATAAGAGCCTATCGTAAATAACAACTCACGATAAGTCAGGCACTCTGGTGACCCACTAACTCTGCACCACTTCACGTCGACCCATGGTTGGCGTTACTCTGACATTTAATGATGGGCACATGCTGCCCACCTCTTGAAAGGTGCGTCGTTGTCAACTCGTCGGATGTTTCGGGAAGGTCCCCTAGTGGAGCAACTCCCAGTGATCTGTAACTATAGACACGTACGGCTCGCGCGGCTGCTTTCCGACCACGCTGACCCACGTTGACCCGTGATTGATTCACGTTTGGACACGCGATGCCTCCATAATGCCGCCTCTGGTGTGAGCACGTCTTGTCCTTCCTCCTGCGTCAAGCTCAATGATACTCCTGCTTCTACCTTCTTTCTTCCTGTGCTGCTTCTGCGCCAATCCATCATGTGCTGCTCCTGCGCCAACTTGCCCTGCGTTGCTCCTGCGCCAACTTGCCCGATGTGTCTGGCACCCCCCGCAGGTTCCTGACACCCGACACGGGCCTGCTGCTGGAGCACATGCACAAGGAGATGGGTCCCCGATATTCCAAGCTCAACCAGGCCATCGCGTCGCTGGTGGGTCAAAGGAACCGTGTGAGCTCAACGCAATGGCCTTGTTGTACTGGGCAGGTATAGTACGTTTGTGCATTATAGACCGTTTGTATATCATAGTACGTTTGTGTACTATAGTACGTTTGTGCATTATTGCTCGCATCACCAAGCTCAAGCAGACCAAACCCTTGCTGGTGGTCCTGTGTATCGGATTGAGGCAGCAACACCCTTGTTTATAGATGCTTGTTTATAGATGTTCCTGTGTGCATCACCACGCTTGACCAGGCAGTCGTATCGTCGGTGTGCCCCACGACTCTGCGTGTGTCTATGTGCCTCTGTGTGTGTGTGTGTGTGTGTGTGGGTGGGTGGGTGCATGTGATGATGAGGAGCACCCGTATCCCCACGGCACTGCGTGCATCCCTAAGCTCCACCGGTAACAGGTGGGAATAAGGATGCCACGTAGCCACATAGCCAGCGTGCATCCCCATACTCCACCAGTAACAGGTGGCCAACACCAGCCGATGCGTCTACATTTTTATCAACATCTGTCCATCAGTAACCATGTCAGCTGTGGCCATGCTCCGTAATAGGGCCATGCTATGCACGTGAACTGAATTCTGTCATGTGCATGCCTGGCCACAGCTAGAGAAAAGCATCGTGGTCATCGTGTTAATCCTATCATTACTATCGGTCTTATTTTCGCGATATCTGCCATTCCTTTGGAGCCTTGTGTTGCACACATGCCTGGCAGCTCGAGGACTACAACATGGTTAGCTTCCTTCCCTTCGACATCAGCAGTGAGGACAGGTGGGTGCTTCATGGGTGATGGATGGCACGATTTCTGCACGACGGCTATTACTTTATTTTGTCTCTTGAGCTGATAGAAACCGTAAGTGAGGGTCAAATTAATAGGAAAAAACGTGTGGGCGTAATAGGAACAAGGAATATGGTAGAAACTACGGTTGATGATCACATGTATAACAGAAATGGTAATGGACACACTAGAAATCTGTTGGTTTTGCAGCTAGCGTACGGTACACAAGGCGGTCACCTTTCTGAGCTATTTCACACAGGTACTAGTTGGCAAATGGCAGCAGTGAATAGTGGTGGGATCTTTTATATAGCCATTCCATTTGTTAGTGAACGGAGGCGCAAGGTGACGAGAATTTAGCTAGCTCCTGAAGTTTGCACGCGTTAGAATTCAATGATCGAGTTGTTAGTTGGATTTTAGCCAACATTTTGTGGCAAAACTCTTCTGGTTGCTGATGCAAGTGTTGGTCGTGGAAAAGTATATCAAAGAAAGTATCAGGACAATGTGAGTCTTTCTTTCTCCAGGTTTTGCGAGGACTGACCTTGCGTATTCGCACGTTTGCTGTGCTATTCGCCCTCAACACAAAATGCTGGCATCTACGTTGTTTTACCCGCTGAGCTCGCCTCACTACGTGCATGCCTTAGATCAAATGCGTTCAATTAGAAAGCACGCGACCGCTGCATACATGAGTTTTCTCATGTATGGATGAGTCCCTCATGCCTTGTCCCGTTCCTCGCCTCATAACACATGTGCTGTCAACTAAGCCACCACTGCTTTATTCATTCTCAAGTGACATGTGATCCAAATGATCAAAACAGCATGGCCGTTTGCAGCATTGTCTATTTGTTCCATCCTCGCATGACAACACATGTGCAGACCATTTTGACTAAATGATGCGTATTCATGCTCTTGCCTCTCACTTCCCTCTTTTTTTCCCACACAGCATCGCTTATGTGCTGTCACATATCGACAACGCGATCCAGTTTGGGGAGGATGCGGACGTAAACACTTCCAAGTTGGATCGGCAACTGGAGGCTGAGAATGAGCTGGATATGTCTTCATACGATTGATTCTATATATGATATATCTTCATATGACTGATACTACATGGCTATCTCTATTCATATGACTCATAGTCTCATACTAATGTAGCTATTCATATGACTGATGTACATAGCTCAAGTGCATTTTGGAGAGCACACAATTTTGTGGGAGGACGCAAATTTGTGCGATTGGGCCTGCTTACCTTTCACCAAATGGGACGTACGTGCGGTGCATTTGAATGAGGCTGTTGGGCGCCCAACATATAGTCGTACGACTGAACTGAAACGGCTTTGAAAAACCTTGGCCGTTGTTGAGTTCTGCATCCAGGGCCCACCTCCCCCCATGTTCTGCTGGGCATCGCGTGCGCAGCATCAGCGCTCCCCATCATGTGGGTGCGCATCAGCATTCATTAATCAGCACTCCGCAAGGGTAACACCCGGGGCCCCCGTAGACCCCTCGCACTGATGCATGAACCCCTTCACAAAAGCCCCATGTGAAGCTGGCCCAGGGGAATACATTACGTGCAGCAAGGCCCATGGGGCGTCATGAGGCACGGCTACCTAAGACATGGAATGTATCAGTAATGAGGTGCCCACATGTCCAGCACGTTCATCCCTTCCATATCTTGACAAGGCATGTAACGATGAAACTCGGCGCAGTTTGTAATTAGTGGGTAGCCCAGCTGCTGACCAAGCTGTTCGGGAAGCCATGCTGTGGTGCTCTGCATGGATCTGGACAGCTGCGCAGGGATAGACGTACTTACTCTCGTTGTGAATGTCAAGATGTGCACAGTAACCATGGGTCAAGATTTGATGCCACAGCTCGCTATTTTAAATTGGGGTCTACTGTCATGTAGCACTATCTAGTACGTCCTCAATGTCGTTCTTTATATATTACTTTAAGTGAGACGTACTAGCTCAGCTGGCTTTGTTCAACGTATCCAGCTAGCGATAACCTTTGAATTGTTCCGATCATTACAAGTTAAGTTGTTGTCGGCGCTCGGCAGCACTTAGTTTCCTATTTGCGTGTTGCTGGCCTCGACAATAAGTGGTTGTCCATTAATTAATTAACATGTTAATTAGGAACATAACTCTCGAGTGATTTATCTAGTACCAAATCCGAAAGGCTTGCATCACTCCCCGGACAGGAGAACTTTTGCGGATGACTGTAGGTGTAAGTTGGCGATGCCATGGTAACCGGAGACGTCCGTCCTATAGTCAGCAAAATTGGTGCGAGAGGTCCCCAGTTCGATTCCGGTCGGATTCATTTGCAGATCGCGTTTTCCGCGTTTTCCGCGGCCTGGCACTGAACGCAAAGGTTTTCACCTTTGCGGAGTGTCTGATCAGAATAACTCCGTTGGGAGTATATGTAGCACATAGCCCAGAGAAGGGGCATATGGCTTATAATACATTCTAAGCTACTTCCTGCAAGGGTGGGAATGTAAACGACACTTGCTCTAGGTGCTTCAAGGGCACCTGCGCCCCGGCCCCAGAGTCTCGGGTTCAACCCAGCGAAGGGGATCCCGTCATGGGAGGGGAAGATCAGCATGGCTATACAAGAGCTAGGGCATGGCTTCTCAGCAGAGAGTGACTCCCTGCATGGGCACTGCATATAATTAAATAAAGCTAGGCATCATCTGGAGTGTGGCACATCGTAGGCACACATGTACATGGCTAAATAATGCTCGTGAATCAGCTGGTTGTCCATCTCATCGACAATCGCCTGGGATGCATGTATGCTCATGAGACTGTGCACATGCATGCCGTTCACTACCTGCATCAATTTGGATGGAATCATGTGTGGAATGCTATGTGTGCGTATATCTAGTAGTACTATATCCAAGCATGCACCTGTTTTTTAAATTTATGCACAGCATTAAAATTAAACTAAATTATAACATGACTCCGTTAGGATATCATGTAGCACATATTCCCTTGCTGGATGGATGGAGGTGGGCGAAGCCGCGAAACCGGACTAGCTAATCTAACTCTAATCTAATCTAATCTAATCTAATCTAATCTAGAGAACCCTAACTATAATTCTACTCAGCAAAGCGCTCCTTCCTCTTGGGGGGGGGGGGGGGGCTTGCCCACAGGGGCTGGCGTGCTTGCACAGCATTGATATACTGTACTTAGTCTATCGACTAATGTATACGGTACGTAATGTATACGGTACGTATATGCCGTGGCCCTGCCCGGCCGGCCGCTACGTACACTCAGGCCGGGCACTAGCTGGTGCTCCGTGACTCCCGAACGGGATCGAGCATGCTTATTTAATTATATGCCGGCCAGGATTCCTAGCTAGAGTTCAAAACGAGCTCTAGAGCTATATATGATGAGTTTTTGCATATTTTCGCGTTTCCATGCATGCAACGAATTATAAGCATGTTGGCAGCATTGATGTAATTTCATTATTTGCTCTGTTCACTAATATGACATGATACTGTATGTTGCACAAAATAACATGCACACGCGTAAGAATTCCGCAGAAATATTATATACATGTATTGACAAGTGTGCACTAGCTACCCATATGAAAAACAGGGAGATATACTTGCCATCAAGGGCTTGACTACTCCACCTAGATCCACCATTATAACATGGCCTCACAAACCTTTTGGCCTCACGACCGCTAGAGTCCATGTCTGCAGCTGCCAGCCATTGCTTGAGCACGGATGGGATGAATGACTACCTGAAAGTGCCAGGTTATAAAGTTTAAGTGCGCGGGTTTGAGCTTTTGGGATAATCAATAAGAGGTCTTCTCCTTCGGATCCATGACCTCCGACCCCACACCACCAGCAACTGCCTTCTTGCCCTCATGCTCCGATGACATGCTGTCCCTCGCGTGCCCCTTTCCCGACAGCAGCTTGTGTGTGGCGTACACCACCGCGGTGCCGGCGACCAGCGCCTCGGCTGCCGGCAAGAACGCGGCTGCCGACAAATCCAACAGGCTCATGGTCGCGCCGGCTTGGGCCGCCGCGACCGCTGCCGCGCTGAGACCCACCCCCGCAGTAACCACTGTCTCCGCCACGCTGCTAGGGAGTAAATTGCTCGCAGAGATGCCGCCCTGGTGATCACCGGAGGGAGCGGGAACACCAGCGCTCACCTTGCCTTCTTCTGCCCGGCTGTCGACGTCGCTGCTGCTATCGCCGCCACGGCCACCACCGCCGTCACTGCGATGGTCGCTCTTGTCGCTGCGGCTCCTGCTGGTGTGAATCATGTCGCTGCCGGTCCTCGAACCCGTCTTTGATAGGTCCTTCATGTCCATGACATCGCCGGCATCCACGACGCCTGCATCTATCATACCGCCAGCATTCATACCGCCAGCATCCACAGGACTGCTGGCATCCACGATAGCACCGGCAGAATCCGCGATACCTGCATCCACAATACCACCGGCTTCTTGGGCAGAGCGTTTGCCGCCACCTGCCAGGATGCGGCCTTCTTCACCCAGCTCCGCTCCCGCAGACCCGCGGTCGATGTGGTTAACATGCAAAACCCCTCCCACCGTCCCGCGTGACCTCTCCTCCAAGACGCGGGATATCACGCCACTTGGCACTTCCCCATCTGCACTTCCCCTGGCCGGCCCTTGCGTCGCCGCTCCCTGTCCCAGCAGTGGTTCCTCCCCGTTGCGACTCGAATCATCCGACATCGCACCCTTCACCACGGGTGACAATCCACCGACTGCAGAGTCTAGCAACCCACAAACGCCCGCTTCCACGGAGGTGCCACTACGTCCACCCACGTGTCCATCCCTGCCATCTTCCCCGCCGTCATCACGACTGGCATCTAATGCCGCCTGCTTGATCGTACGCACTTTGGCCAGTGGTGCCTGCTGACCCTCGTCCCGTCCCGTCGATACCCGCCCCCCCGCCGCACCCCATTGCGATGTGCTTCCAACGCCCCCCTGACCACCCCTTCCGACCGCTTCACTACCCCCGTCAACGCTCAAGGAAGAACCACGGTCCGATGTGCCTTGATCGGTGGGGGGAGGAACGGTGGGAGATGATCGTTGGATGAACGCAACGGCCTGCTTGAGCCCGTCACGCCCCGCTGCCACGTCCGCCAGCCGCGCCCATCGCCTCTCCCTCTCCTCCTCCGTCTCGTCCCTCCGCCTCCACTGTGACCGTTGCCACGACCGCTGTTGCCCCCCCTGCCACCGGTCCTCCCATTCCTCCCCCCGTTGGGCGACCCCCCGCTCTTTCCCCCCGTCCTTGCCACCATTGCCTGCCAGCTGTCCTTGCCACGAGGATGATGACACCGATGACAATGAGGGTGACAACGACGAGGAGGAGGACGAGGAGACTGGCCATGACCGCTCTTGCCAATGGCCACCATCCGTCACCGCGCCTCGCTCCCCCACCCATCCGCCCATGTGGCGCGATATGATGTCACCTCCTCGGGGGGTCAGCCCCCTGAGGGTCACCAGCTCTTCATCCCATTCGATCCCATCCTCCTCGTCATCCTCTCCATAAGAACCGCGGCTCGGCATCCTCAGGCTGTCGCTCCCATCCCACTCGTCGTCATCCGCTGCTTCCGTTTCGTCTGAGGCTTGGGTAGGGCCCCATTGCGTGCGCGATGCCGCCAGCCTCTGGGACTCTTCTTCGAGCATCCGCTCGAGGCGGAGGGAGGAGCGGTTGCGGCGGACAGCGTCCGACGATGCCGACCCGTTTGCGCCCTGAGAGAGGCCGGGGTTGTGAGGGGGGGGGAGACGGCAAGGTGAGAGGTGAGAGGGAAGGAAGACAAAGGGAGGGGAGTGAAAAACAAACGAGAGGGGAGCAGGTGAGAAGGAAGCGAGAGGCAAAGAAGTGGGAGGGCAGGAAGTGAGAGGGAAGTAAACGGGACGGAAGTGAAAACCAAGGAGAAGAAAGACAAGGGAGTTAGCGGGGTCAGTTGCAGTGGGCTAGTCTTGGGAACTGTTTAGGGAATCCATCAGAACATTGGGGAGACTGGGGAGGGGGGGCAGGATGCTGCACGCCGACAAAACATGCATGCACATGGATGCAGTCATAGAAATTACAGTAATAGGTGCCGCTGTTTCAGAAAGCAGATCTTGTAAGAGCCAGATAGAGGCAAGCCAGATATACAGTGAGAATGATGTATAATACATCCAGATAAAGGAAAAGGTACACAACCTCAAATGTCTAGCGGGGGCTTTGTCCTAGAACAGCGAGTAGTCGGCATCATGATGTCCGCTCACCATGGTATGACACCCAGCACTAAAAATTAGCAGCACAGCGGCTCTGTATCATGAACAAAATTGCTTTTCGTGAGCCACCTTAACAGCACCGACGCCGAACGGCCCAAACAGGCCTTCTGCCCCCAGTACGTTGGAGAACTTCACCCATACACTCATGGCACGTGGACTATCGATCCAGTCATGACACGTAGAATGCTAAATGATTTGATGGCCCTGCTTACCTGCTTCCCATGTCCTGAGCTCGCCAGCTTACGAAGACCCAGGGCCTTGGTCATGACGACGGACAGCGCCGCCATCAACCCAACCACTAAGCTGAGGGCAACGGGCGTGGGCACCGTCTTTTCGGCGAAGCGAACGACGGGGAGAAGCGGCACCTCTTGGGTCGCGATAAGGCGGACGACCGAGCTGGTGGATTCCATGTATACAAGGCGGGGGATGAGCGCAAAACTGTCAGCGTCGAGGAATCCTTTTGTGTATGCTTTCAATGACATTTTGAGTTATTGGAAGGGTCGATGGAAGGCTAGCCTAAATCTTGCCACATAACGCACGCGCCCCAGCATGAAATAGGCATCCCATTGACCTACCCTAACAGCAAGTTGTCGGGTAGCGGAAGCCATTTACTGATACTTGGGGCCGAAGAGAGTTTAAAACCGGCTTCTTTGCTGGTTGACCAAACCCCTTCGTCCCGGTGTACGACGGTAACCTGAGGTGTTTCGTGATCGAGAATTGCCGAGATGTTTTGCCTGCGCCTCCTTCCCAACCTCCCTAGATGTCTCTCACGTCGGGGATTGTTCAGGTAAATGGGTGACGGCGAAAGAATTTCATAGAGGACAGGGCACAGCTGATGAGCTCGCCAGATCGCCATTATTCCATAACCACCATGCCGCCGGGGTTCAATGATTTCGGACGTTGTATATTTTGCTCCGACAGATTTGGGGGCGCCGGGCAGTTGGCACCTGGCAGCAATTGGGGAAGGCGCGGCAAAATATGAATTGCGAGGGAAGGCGTCACAAGCAACGGACACGTCATGGCGCGAAAACTGTTCCGGGATAGGCGCTTCTGCCCCCTGAACGACACATGGGGGGCCAGGAGTCGCCACGTGTTTAACAACGGTCAGCTGCTGATAAGAGCGGAGTCGGAGTGGCCAATACTACTAGTACAGTTGTGAGCTCTTGGTGGAGCTTTGACAAACACACTGCCCAGTGCCCAGTGCCCAGCAGGACTGTAGCTCCACTGTGCCCAGGCAGCAGCAGCAACAACAACAACAACAACAACAACACTGCCCAGGATGTCGACTGCGGGTGTTGATGAATGATGAGTGGTCCAAGTCAACAGGTGAAGAGGGCTTCAGTCATCATAACTCATAATTGCCGACAAGGCGACAACCGCGGAAGCTCGGCGGCAGTAGTTAGCACGTCGGCAGTTAGTA
>RPFO01000026.1:1600108-1630108 GCA_009746045.1 Mesostigma viride | reverse complement strand
AGTGGCCTTTTAAGAAAAACGTCGCGCTGTGTAGTTTCTGTAGCCTTGGGGGTTTGCCAATACCAGTGCGTGGCCTTTTGGTGTTGGATAGCCTCTGGCAGCCATGTATGTGTTTCATTCCAGTGAGCAGTCTTTGTGTTTCGTGCCGGCTTGCCTCTGGCAGCCCTGTTGGTTTTCAATGCCAGTGAGCGGCCTTTTTCCTTTTGGTGTCCGATAACCTCTGGCTTCCGTGCGGGTTCCTAGAGCCAGCGGATGGTCTTCTTTCTCGTCGTCTAGTTTCTGCTGTGTAGGTATTCTGTTGTAGGTATTCTGCTGCCTTGGTGGGGGTTCCTTTACCCGTAAACGTCCTTTGGTGTCCGAAAAGCTCTTGGTTCCTGTGTGGGCTATCCATGGCATGCTGTCATCTATGTCATAATGTGAAGTATTGTCTTGTATTACACTGTAGTTGATAAGACCCTCCGTTATCACATGACCTGGGCGTGCAGGCAGATGCCCTGTGTGCGCTTGGAATGCTTCCTGCTCATGGGAATGTTTTGGAGCATCCCAGTTAACAGCAGGTCCACAATGATGCTGTTTGTGATGTACACAATAAAGGAATTAAGAAATAAGAATGTAAGACTTGGAGTCCACCACACAAACCCACCCACCTCTGCCCTCTCTCTCCTCTTGGTCTTTTGTCCGTGTGCCAGCATCGTGGACATGTTGGCTCACCCACCCATGACCCACGCATGTGCGCACGCACCCGCCGCTTCCCTTCTCTTGGTCCGTGTGTCGTGTGCCAGCATTATGGACACGTTTGTGTCCTACTGCATCCTGCTCAACTGCGTCTCACTCGCGCTCTACCAGCCCAACAAGCCCAAGGACTACATTTGGAACTTGGTCTCGGAGCACGCTGAGCTGGCATTCACGGTGAGTCAGATAGTATTGACCTCACTAGTTACTGTTTGGTTTGTGGTTTAGCGGGGGTATCTGGGAGTTCCACCAGTTAACGAGGCTGACTTGTTCTAGTGTATACAACGAATGCCTAATAGTTTCCAAACTGGCGATGTTTGGCAACCATTCTGTGTGTACTGGCACAAATATGAGTAGGAGTAGATGCTGGGTACTGTGGAAGTGGGATTGTGGCAACAGGATCAAATTGGTTTTGGATGTCAGCCTTTTGCCTCCGCCTCCCTGGGAATGGCCAGGTTTTGATAAATTGGAATCATAACTGCCCAACGTGTGATGGCCTTGCGCAGACAGGCAGCCTACTCCCACAGACCAACTGGGCCAGTTTGAATTTTCTTAAGGAATCACCCTTGCTTGTTTACAGGCACTCACGAGGCTTATTGTACCAATTTTGCCTGATGATGGGAGCAGACAATTGTTTGCCCGTGGCACTTGTCACCCACCAACCATGCTTACTTCATGCGTTCACCAGCTGTTTATGTATAAGATACAGCCACCAACCATGCTTACTTCATGCGTTCACCAGCTGTTCTTGTATAATATACACCCACCCACCATGCTTACTTCACGTGTTCACCAGCTGTTCTTGTATAATATACACCCACCCACCATGCTTACTTCATGTGTTCACCAGCTGTTCTTGTATAATATACACCCACCCACCATGCTTACTTCACGTGTTCACCAGCTGTTCTTGTATAATATACACCCACCCACCATGCTTACTTCATGCGTTCACCAGCTGTTCTTGTATAATATACACCCACCAACCATGCTTACTTCACGCGTTCACCAGCTGTTCTTGTATAATATACACCCACCAACCATGCTTACTTCATGCGTTCACCAGCTGTTCTTGTATAATATACACCCACCCACCATGCTTACTTCATGTGTTCACCAGCTGTTCTTGTATAATATACACCCACCCACCATGCTTACTTCATGTGTTCACCAGCTGTTCTTGTATAATATACACCCACCAACCATGCTCACTTCATGTGTTCACCAGCTGTTCTTGTATAATATACACCCACCCACCATGCTTACTTCATGTGTTTACCAGCTGTTCTTGTATAATATACACCCACCAACCATGCTTACTTCACGCGTTCACCAGCTGTTCTTGTATAATATACACCCACCCACCATGCTTACTTCATGCGTTCACCAGCTGTTCTTGTATAATATACACCCACCCACCATGCTTACTTCATGTGTTCACCAGCTGTTCTTGTATAATATACACCCACCCACCATGCTTACTTCATGTGTTCACCAGCTGTTCTTGTATAATATACACCCACCCACCATGCTTACTTCATGCGTTCACCAGCTGTTCTTGTATAATATACACCCACCAACCATGCTTACTTCACGCGTTCACCAGCTGTTCTTGTATAATATACACCCACCCACCATGCTTACTTCATGTGTTTACCAGCTGTTCTTGTATAATATACACCCACCCACCATGCTTACTTCATGTGTTTACCAGCTGTTCTTGTATAATATACACCCACCCACCATGCTTACTTCACGCGTTCACCAGCTGTTCTTGTATAATATACACCCACCCACCATGCTTACTTCATGTGTTCACCAGCTGTTCTTGTATAATATACACCCACCCACCATGCTTACTTCATGTGTTCACCAGCTGTTCTTGTATAATATACACCCACCCACCATGCTTACTTCACGCGTTCACCAGCTGTTCTTGTATAATATACACCCACCCACCATGCTTACTTCACGCGTTCACCAGCTGTTCTTGTATAATATACACCCACCCACCATGCTTACTTCATGTGTTCACCAGCTGTTCTTGTATAATATACACCCACCCACCATGCTTACTTCATGTGTTCACCAGCTGTTCTTGTATAATATACACCCACCCACCATGCTTACTTCATGCGTTCACCAGCTGTTCTTGTATAATATACACCCACCACCATGCTTACTTCACGCGTTCACCAGCTGTTCTTGTATAATATACACCCACCCACCATGCTTACTTCATGTGTTTCACCAGCTGTTCTTGTATAATATACACCCACCCACCATGCTTACTTCATGTGTTCACCAGCTGTTCTTGTATAATATACACCCACCCACCATGCTTACTTCACGCGTTCACCAGCTGTTCTTGTATAATATACACCCACCCACCATGCTTACTTCATGTGTTCACCAGCTGTTCTTGTATAATATACACCCACCCACCATGCTTACTTCACGTGTTCACCAGCTGTTCTTGTATAATATACACCCACCAACCATGCTTACTTCACGCGTTCACCAGCTGTTCTTGTATAATATACACCCACCCACCATGCTTACTTCACGCGTTCACCAGCTGTTCTTGTATAATATACACCCACCAACCATGCTTACTTCACGTGTTCACCAGCTGTTCTTGTATAATATACACCCACCAACCATGCTTACTTCACGCGTTCACCAGCTGTTCTTGTATAATATACACCCACCAACCATGCTCACTTCATGTGTTCACCAGCTGTTCTTGTATAATATACACCCACCCACCATGCTTACTTCATGTGTTCACCAGCTGTTCTTGTATAATATACACCCACCAACCATGCTCACTTCATGTGTTCACCAGCTGTTCTTGTATAATATACACCCACCACCATGCTTACTTCATGTGTTCACCAGCTGTTCTTGTATAATATACACCCACCACCATGCTTACTTCACGTGTTCACCAGCTGTTCTTGTATAATATACACCCACCCACCATGCTTACTTCATGTGTTCACCAGCTGTTCTTGTATAATATACACCCACCCACCATGCTTACTTCATGTGTTCACCAGCTGTTCTTGTATAATATACACCCACCCACCATGCTTACTTCACGTGTTCACCAGCTGTTCTTGTATAATATACACCCACCCACCATGCTTACTTCACGCGTTCACCAGCTGTTCTTGTATAATATACACCCACCCACCATGCTTACTTCACGTGTTCACCAGCTGTTCTTGTATAATATACACCCACCAACCATGCTTACTTCACGCGTTCACCAGCTGTTCTTGTATAATATACACCCACCCACCATGCTTACTTCATGTGTTCACCAGCTGTTCTTGTATAATATACACCCACCCACCATGCTTACTTCATGTGTTCACCAGCTGTTCTTGTATAATATACACCCACCCACCATGCTTACTTCACGCGTTCACCAGCTGTTCTTGTATAATATACACCCACCCACCATGCTTACTTCATGCGTTCACCAGCTGTTCTTGTATAATATACACCCACCCACCATGCTTACTTCACGCGTTCACCAGCTGTTCTTGTATAATATACACCCACCCACCATGCTTACTTCATGTGTTCACCAGCTGTTCTTGTATAATATACACCCACCCACCATGCTTACTTCACGTGTTCACCAGCTGTTCTTGTATAATATACACCCACCACCATGCTTACTTCATGTGTTCACCAGCTGTTCTTGTATAATATACACCCACCCACCATGCTTACTTCACGCGTTCACCAGCTGTTCTTGTATAATATACACCCACCCACCATGCTTACTTCACGCGTTCACCAGCTGTTCTTGTATAATATACACCCACCCACCATGCTTACTTCACGTGTTCACCAGCTGTTCTTGTATAATATACACCCACCCACCATGCTTACTTCATGTGTTCACCAGCTGTTCTTGTATAATATACACCCACCCACCATGCTTACTTCACGCGTTCACCAGCTGTTCTTGTATAATATACACCCACCCACCATGCTTACTTCACGCGTTCACCAGCTGTTCTTGTATAATATACACCCACCCACCATGCTTACTTCATGTGTTCACCAGCTGTTCTTGTATAATATACACCCACCCACCATGCTTACTTCATGTGTTCACCAGCTGTTCTTGTATAATATACACCCACCACCATGCTTACTTCACGTGTTCACCAGCTGTTCTTGTATAATATACACCCACCCACCATGCTTACTTCACGCGTTCACCAGCTGTTCTTGTATAATATACACCCACCCACCATGCTTACTTCACGCGTTCACCAGCTGTTCTTGTATAATATACACCCACCCACCATGCTTACTTCACGTGTTCACCAGCTGTTCTTGTATAATATACACCCACCCACCATGCTTACTTCATGCGTTCACCAGCTGTTCTTGTATAATATACACCCACCACCATGCTTACTTCATGTGTTCACCAGCTGTTCTTGTATAATATACACCCACCCACCATGCTTACTTCATGTGTTCACCAGCTGTTCTTGTATAATATACACCCACCCACCATGCTTACTTCACGCGTTCACCAGCTGTTCTTGTATAATATACACCCACCCACCATGCTTACTTCATGTGTTCACCAGCTGTTCTTGTATAATATACACCCACCCACCATGCTTACTTCACGCGTTCACCAGCTGTTCTTGTATAATATACACCCACCCACCATGCTTACTTCACGCGTTCACCAGCTGTTCTTGTATAATATACACCCACCCACCATGCTTACTTCACGCGTTCACCAGCTGTTCTTGTATAATATACACCCACCACCATGCTTACTTCACGTGTTCACCAGCTGTTCTTGTATAATATACACCCACCCACCATGCTTACTTCACGTGTTCACCAGCTGTTCTTGTATAATATACACCCACCACCATGCTTACTTCACGCGTTCACCAGCTGTTCTTGTATAATATACACCCACCCACCATGCTTACTTCACGTGTTCACCAGCTGTTCTTGTATAATATACACCCACCCACCATGCTTACTTCACGTGTTCACCAGCTGTTCTTGTATAATATACACCCACCCACCATGCTTACTTCACGCGTTCACCAGCTGTTCTTGTATAATATACACCCACCCACCATGCTTACTTCACGCGTTCACCAGCTGTTCTTGTATAATATACACCCACCCACCATGCTTACTTCACGTGTTCACCAGCTGTTCTTGTATAATATACACCCACCCACCATGCTTACTTCACGTGTTCACCAGCTGTTCTTGTATAATATACACCCACCCACCATGCTTACTTCACGTGTTCACCAGCTGTTCTTGTATAATATACACCCACCCACCATGCTTACTTCATGTGTTCACCAGCTGTTCTTGTATAATATACACCCACCCACCATGCTTACTTCATGTGTTCACCAGCTGTTCTTGTATAATATACACCCACCCACCATGCTTACTTCACGTGTTCACCAGCTGTTCTTGTATAATATACACCCACCCACCATGCTTACTTCATGTGTTCACCAGCTGTTCTTGTATAATATACACCCACCCACCATGCTTACTTCATGTGTTCACCAGCTGTTCTTGTATAATATACACCCACCCACCATGCTTACTTCATGTGTTCACCAGCTGTTCTTGTATAATATACACCCACCCACCATGCTTACTTCATGTGTTCACCAGCTGTTCTTGTATAATATACACCCACCCACCATGCTTACTTCATGTGTTCACCAGCTGTTCTTGTATAATATACACCCACCCACCATGCTTACTTCATGTGTTCACCAGCTGTTCTTGTATAATATACACCCACCCACCATGCTTACTTCACGTGTTCACCAGCTGTTCTTGTATAATATACACCCACCCACCATGCTTACTTCATGTGTTCACCAGCTGTTCTTGTATAATATACACCCACCCACCATGCTTACTTCATGTGTTCACCAGCTGTTCTTGTATAATATACACCCACCCACCATGCTTACTTCATGTGTTCACCAGCTGTTCTTGTATAATATACACCCACCCACCATGCTTACTTCACGTGTTCACCAGCTGTTCTTGTATAATATACACCCACCCACCATGCTTACTTCATGTGTTCACCAGCTGTTCTTGTATAATATACACCCACCCACCATGCTTACTTCACGCGTTCACCAGCTGTTCTTGTATAATATACACCCACCCACCATGCTTACTTCACGTGTTCACCAGCTGTTCTTGTATAATATACACCCACCCACCATGCTTACTTCACGTGTTCACCAGCTGTTCTTGTATAATATACACCCACCACCATGCTTACTTCACGTGTTCACCAGCTGTTCTTGTATAATATACACCCACCCACCATGCTTACTTCACGCGTTCACCAGCTGTTCTTGTATAATATACACCCACCCACCATGCTTACTTCATGTGTTCACCAGCTGTTCTTGTATAATATACACCCACCACCATGCTTACTTCACGTGTTCACCAGCTGTTCTTGTATAATATACACCCACCCACCATGCTTACTTCACGCGTTCACCAGCTGTTCTTGTATAATATACACCCACCCACCATGCTTACTTCATGTGTTCACCAGCTGTTCTTGTATAATATACACCCACCACCATGCTTACTTCATGTGTTCACCAGCTGTTCTTGTATAATATACACCCACCCACCATGCTTACTTCATGTGTTCACCAGCTGTTCTTGTATAATATACACCCACCCACCATGCTTACTTCATGTGTTCACCAGCTGTTCTTGTATAATATACACCCACCCACCATGCTTACTTCACGTGTTCACCAGCTGTTCTTGTATAATATACACCCACCCACCATGCTTACTTCATGTGTTCACCAGCTGTTCTTGTATAATATACACCCACCCACCATGCTTACTTCATGTGTTCACCAGCTGTTCTTGTATAATATACACCCACCCACCATGCTTACTTCACGTGTTCACCAGCTGTTCTTGTATAATATACACCCACCCACCATGCTTACTTCATGTGTTCACCAGCTGTTCTTGTATAATATACACCCACCCACCATGCTTACTTCATGTGTTCACCAGCTGTTCTTGTATAATATACACCCACCCACCATGCTTACTTCATGTGTTCACCAGCTGTTCTTGTATAATATACACCCACCACCATGCTTACTTCATGTGTTCACCAGCTGTTCTTGTATAATATACACCCACCCACCATGCTTACTTCACGTGTTCACCAGCTGTTCTTGTATAATATACACCCACCCACCATGCTTACTTCATGTGTTCACCAGCTGTTCTTGTATAATATACACCCACCACCATGCTTACTTCACGCGTTCACCAGCTGTTCTTGTATAATATACACCCACCCACCATGCTTACTTCACGTGTTCACCAGCTGTTCTTGTATAATATACACCCACCCACCATGCTTACTTCATGTGTTCACCAGCTGTTCTTGTATAATATACACCCACCACCATGCTTACTTCACGCGTTCACCAGCTGTTCTTGTATAATATACACCCACCCACCATGCTTACTTCACGCGTTCACCAGCTGTTCTTGTATAATATACACCCACCCACCATGCTTACTTCATGTGTTCACCAGCTGTTCTTGTATAATATACACCCACCCACCATGCTTACTTCATGTGTTCACCAGCTGTTCTTGTATAATATACACCCACCCACCATGCTTACTTCACGTGTTCACCAGCTGTTCTTGTATAATATACACCCACCACCATGCTTACTTCATGTGTTCACCAGCTGTTCTTGTATAATATACACCCACCCACCATGCTTACTTCATGTGTTCACCAGCTGTTCTTGTATAATATACACCCACCCACCATGCTTACTTCACGTGTTCACCAGCTGTTCTTGTATAATATACACCCACCCACCATGCTTACTTCATGTGTTCACCAGCTGTTCTTGTATAATATACACCCACCCACCATGCTTACTTCACGTGTTCACCAGCTGTTCTTGTATAATATACACCCACCCACCATGCTTACTTCACGTGTTCACCAGCTGTTCTTGTATAATATACACCCACCACCATGCTTACTTCACGCGTTCACCAGCTGTTCTTGTATAATATACACCCACCCACCATGCTTACTTCACGTGTTCACCAGCTGTTCTTGTATAATATACACCCACCACCATGCTTACTTCATGTGTTCACCAGCTGTTCTTGTATAATATACACCCACCCACCATGCTTACTTCACGTGTTCACCAGCTGTTCTTGTATAATATACACCCACCACCATGCTTACTTCATGTGTTCACCAGCTGTTCTTGTATAATATACACCCACCCACCATGCTTACTTCATGTGTTCACCAGCTGTTCTTGTATAATATACACCCACCCACCATGCTTACTTCACGTGTTCACCAGCTGTTCTTGTATAATATACACCCACCCACCATGCTTACTTCATGTGTTCACCAGCTGTTCTTGTATAATATACACCCACCCACCATGCTTACTTCATGTGTTCACCAGCTGTTCTTGTATAATATACACCCACCCACCATGCTTACTTCATGTGTTCACCAGCTGTTCTTGTATAATATACACCCACCCACCATGCTTACTTCATGTGTTCACCAGCTGTTCTTGTATAATATACACCCACCCACCATGCTTACTTCACGCGTTCACCAGCTGTTCTTGTATAATATACACCCACCCACCATGCTTACTTCATGTGTTCACCAGCTGTTCTTGTATAATATACACCCACCCACCATGCTTACTTCACGCGTTCACCAGCTGTTCTTGTATAATATACACCCACCCACCATGCTTACTTCACGTGTTCACCAGCTGTTCTTGTATAATATACACCCACCCACCATGCTTACTTCATGTGTTCACCAGCTGTTCTTGTATAATATACACCCACCCACCATGCTTACTTCATGTGTTCACCAGCTGTTCTTGTATAATATACACCCACCCACCATGCTTACTTCACGCGTTCACCAGCTGTTCTTGTATAATATACACCCACCCACCATGCTTACTTCACGCGTTCACCAGCTGTTCTTGTATAATATACACCCACCCACCATGCTTACTTCACGCGTTCACCAGCTGTTCTTGTATAATATACACCCACCCACCATGCTTACTTCACGTGTTCACCAGCTGTTCTTGTATAATATACACCCACCAACCATGCTTACTTCACGCGTTCACCAGCTGTTCTTGTATAATATACACCCACCCACCATGCTTACTTCATGTGTTCACCAGCTGTTCTTGTATAATATACACCCACCACCATGCTTACTTCATGCGTTCACCAGCTGTTCTTGTATAATATACACCCACCCACCATGCTTACTTCATGTGTTCACCAGCTGTTCTTGTATAATATACACCCACCCACCATGCTTACTTCACGTGTTCACCAGCTGTTCTTGTATAATATACACCCACCCACCATGCTTACTTCATGTGTTCACCAGCTGTTCTTGTATAATATACACCCACCCACCATGCTTACTTCATGTGTTCACCAGCTGTTCTTGTATAATATACACCCACCCACCATGCTTACTTCACGCGTTCACCAGCTGTTCTTGTATAATATACACCCACCCACCATGCTTACTTCATGTGTTCACCAGCTGTTCTTGTATAATATACACCCACCCACCATGCTTACTTCACGCGTTCACCAGCTGTTCTTGTATAATATACACCCACCCACCATGCTTACTTCACGCGTTCACCAGCTGTTCTTGTATAATATACACCCACCCACCATGCTTACTTCACGCGTTCACCAGCTGTTCTTGTATAATATACACCCACCCACCATGCTTACTTCACGCGTTCACCAGCTGTTCTTGTATAATATACACCCACCCACCATGCTTACTTCACGCGTTCACCAGCTGTTCTTGTATAATATACACCCACCCACCATGCTTACTTCACGCGTTCACCAGCTGTTCTTGTATAATATACACCCACCAACCATGCTTACTTCACGTGTTCACCAGCTGTTCTTGTATAATATACACCCACCCACCATGCTTACTTCACGCGTTCACCAGCTGTTCTTGTATAATATACACCCACCCACCATGCTTACTTCATATGTCATATGTTTACCAGCTGTTCTTGTATAATATTTAGTTTCTGGTAATGGTAGCCAAGCCGGCACTTCCACCTACACCGCCTTATTGCCAGCATGAACGTGGCGGCTGCTAATGATACCGGACCATGCTATGCTCGTTACCCCCTGAGCCTTTCAGAGCATCTTCACGGTGGAACTTCTGATCAAAGTCACCGCGACGGGGCTGTACAGGGCGGAGGACGCGTACCTGAGGAGCCGATGGAACTGGCTGGACGCGTCGGTGGTGGTGCTGGGGTGGATTACGTACCTGCCGGTGCGTGGGGGCCGCTCTCTCTCCCTACCTTTCTCTGTCTGTCTCTCTCTCTCTCTTCCCCCCCCCCCCCCTCCCTCTCTCTCCCTCCCTCCCTCCCTCCCTCCCTCCCTCCTCCTCCCTCCCTCCCTCCCTCCCTCCCTCCCTCCCTCCCTCCCTCCCTCCCTCCCTCCTCCTCCCTCCCTCCCTCCCTCCCTCCCTCCTCCCTCCCTCCCTCCCTCCTCCCTCCCTCCCTCCCTCCCTCCCTCCCTCCCTCCCTCCCTCCCTCCCTCCTCTCTCTCCCTCCCTCCCTCTCTCTCCCTCCCTCCCTCCCTCCCTCCCTCCCTCCCTCCCTCCTCCCTCCCTCCTCCCTCCCTCCCTCCCTCCCTCCCTCCCTCCCTCCTCCTCCCTCCTCCCTCCCTCCCTCCCTCCCTCCCTCCCTCCCTCCCTCCCTCCCTCCCTCCCTCCCTCCCTCCTCCCTCCCTCCCTCCCTCCCTCCCTCCTCCTCCCTCCCTCCCTCCCTCCCTCCCTCCCTCCCTCCCTCCCTCCCTCCCTCCCTCCCTCCCTCCCTCCCTCCTCCTCCCTCCCTCCCTCCCTCCCTCCCTCCTCCCTCCCTCCCTCCCTCCCTCCCTCCCTCCCTCCTCCCTCCCTCCCTCCCTCCCTCCCTCCCCTCCTCCCTCCCTCCCTCCCTCCCTCTCCCTCCCTCCCTCCCTCCCTCCCTCCCTCCCTCCCTCCCTCCCTCCCTCCCTCCCTCCCTCCCTCCCTCCCTCCCTCCCTCCCTCCCTCCCTCCCTCCCTCCCTCCCTCCCTCCCTCCCTCCCTCCCTCCCTCCCTCCCTCCTCCCTCCCTCCCTCCCTCCCTCCCTCCCTCCCTCCCTCCCTCCCTCCCTCCCTCCTCCCTCCCTCCCTCCCTCCTCCCTCCCTCCCTCCCTCCCTCCCTCCCTCCCTCCCTCCCTCCCTCCCTCCCTCCCTCCCTCCCTCCCTCCCTCCCTCCCTCCCTCCTCCCTCCCTCCCTCCCTCCCTCCCTCCCTCCCTCCCTCCCTCCCTCCCCCCTCCCTCCCTCCCTCTCTCCCTCTCTCTCTCTCTCTGTGCGCATGCACCACGCCATGGCCATCCCACATGCCTTAGACAGCTACAAGGGCATGTGCTTCTATCTGGTACTCACACTCTTATTCAACTACCCTGCCATTGACCTACCTATGTACTTCAAGGTGCGAACAGCCACATGGCCCTGCTCTTCCACCTTTGATTAACATGGCATCACGATTCACCGACCCTCCCGTTGGCCCTCCCACTTCAGGGTGCGAGCAGCTACACGGGCGTGCGTGCGTTGCGACTGCTGCGCGTGCTGCGTGCCGTCCGGAGCAACAAGAAGCTTCAGATATTGGTCGACACGCTGCTGGACTCGGCAAAGCCGCTGCTGAACGTGCGTGCCGTGTATAGGGCAACTTCATACCAGTATACAATGTGTGTAGGGCGGCAGGTGTTGCCAGCAATGTGTGTAGGGCGGCAGATGTTGCCAGCAATAAGTGTAGGGTGGCAGGTGTTGCCATCATCAGCAACAGGGAAGCTGCTGCTTGAAACCGAACAAGACAAACCGTGTACGCGACAGATAGTGGGGCATGTATCCGTTATGGCACATTAATGTTGGCACATGTGGTCTGAGTATGCTCTTTAACAACATGGGTGGCCCCTAGGGAGGACGATCAGTGCTGTCATGTGCGGCTTTGAGCCATTTAATCATGAAAGGCTTCAATAGTTATGGCACACATGTTATGAAGATGTCATGCTTGTCGCGCTAAGTGCCACTGCCATTCGACAAGAGTGGAATCCTGTTGGTAAGCAGTGGGCGGGGTTCAAATCCTGCCAGTAAGCAGTACTGTTGGCAAGCTGGTGACAGGGGTAAAATCTGTTATTTAGCAGTTCCTAGACATTGGGCTGATTGCTGACAGCTGCAGACGGGGGTCCTTGCGCTGCCTGCCCCAATTCCTTTTACTTCTGCTCTTTTATTCCTTTTATTTCTGCTCAAATCCGTGGATACCAGAAAGAAAAAGCCCCCTCCAATAATTGTGTTTTGAATAAAGGATGTTCTTGGAATCTCTCTTTTCCCATCCAGCGCCTACCTCACCACTCCTCCACCGTGCCCCCCCCCCCCCCCCCCCCACACACACATGGTTCCCACCCTGGCAGGTGTTTGCGCTGTGGATGTTCTTCATGCTCATGTTCAGCCTGCTGGGGATGCAGCTGTGGGTGGGGTCATTCCGGTGGGTGTTGGCCACGGCAGCTTTCCCCGATGCTGTGTAGCTTTCCCGATATCGTTCCACATTGGCCAATGGTGTTATTCCATGGGATGTTTCTGGTAACTGCAGACTAGACTAAGGCTAGGATACCTCACTGGCTCGGCTACGTACTATTCTATCCGTTGAATCATCCATCGTACTACTGTGGTCCACTGCTCCCCCACGGGAGTGTGCGAGGAATGATGAACGAATAAGGCGACGCTGTGGGCATCCAGCCCCCTGGAGAAATGAGCAAACACATGGGAGGCCTGGGAATTAAAGGCATGCCCTCTAGCACGCCTGGCGCATGTGTTCGCAAGCAGCACAAGAGGGCTGCCATGCCCACTTCCCCAGGAACCCCTGCGGCCGACGGGCATGAACCGAGCAATATTCTAAAAATGCTCGCAGAGCTACCAGGTCAGAAGGGATACGAGCCGGGGAGAATAGACGGGCTACATGCATCCACACCGTGGGTCGAATGGATACTACAAAGGATGGAATAATAATAGGGCTAGGAGAGTACACAGGATAGGTGAGTGCAGAAGGATAGAATAGTACATAGGAAAGGATACTACAAAGGATAGAACATTAATAATAGGGCTAGGAGAGTACACAGGATAGGTGAGTGCAGAAGGATAGAATAGTACATAGGAAAGGATACTAGAAAGGATAGAACAATAATAATAGGGCTAGGAGAGTACACAGGATAGGTGAGTGCAGAAGGATAGAATAGTACATAGGAAAGGATACTACAAAGGATAGAACAATAATAATAGGGCTAGGAGAGTACACAGGATAGGTGAGTGCAGAAGGATAGAATAGTACATAGGATAGAAGAGTACAAAAGATAGGAGAGTACAAATGATGCATGGTCTGATGGTGTAGCCATCATCAAGGTGGCGTATGCATGGGATGCAGCCATGGCTTCGCAAGGCAGACGCTTTGGGTGCCCACTACAGTGACCGCGATGGGCCCACCCTGTGTAGTGACTGCCGGTGCATTGTGCTGACGTCTCCCTTCTAGTGTTTATGGAAACTTATCATCTCCCTTGTATTCTTCGTGTGCATTCTGCTGGCATCTGTACCTGGCCTTGTCACCCCACCACATGGCCTCGCAGGTACCACTGTGTGGGGCCGGACGGCTTCATCTTGCCGGGTCGGGAGAACGAGGTGTGCCGGGTGTCAGAGGACTGTGAACCAGGCCAGCGGTGCACCAACCAGGGACCGGATGGACACCTGTTCAGCAACCCCAACTTTGGGCTGACATCCTTTGACAACTTGCCGTACGTTATACTCGTTTGACAACTTGCTGTACGTCATAGAGACCGCAGCTTGGGTACGGTCATTGTCACAGTCCTGAAGTGTGTGTCCTGATGTGTGAGTCCTTATGTGTGTGTCTCACAGTCTTTGTTACGCTGTCATAATATGGTTACCTTGGTACCTGTGTCGGCACCTTCTTACTACCAGCGTTATTATTTGCTAAATTGAATTTTATTTACTATTGCCTTATCATTAGAACCTTATCATTATTGCCTTGTCATTATGCCTCCTACCTGCACTCTCTCGGTCTCTCCTCTGTTTGACTACGTGGCATACGTGGTTTCAGTCGTCTGGCTACACCCCCTTGCCTCCTACCTGCACTCTCCTATTTTGCTTCACCATGTGCCACACGTGGTTGACATCCTATCAAGGAGACAACCAGCGCAGGCCAGAAATCGGGAGAATCCGGACCATGGTAGCTCGAGCCTGCCGTTATCTTGTCCGCCATCCTATCGCCTTCACCTTCAAGACTTTTCTTGTTGCCTTCCCCCAGCAATCAACCTTTGGCCGGCTGCCGAGATGGTTTTTTCGTCCCCATCTTGTCAACCCCAGACCATCTTTCTCTTCTATCCGCACAACAAGCCAGAGGCCCACCTCCCGCGCCCCCTCCATGACGCCCCCTCTCCCTGTTGAACTGCATTGGCATAAGCAGGTTGAGAGATGGGAGTATGAACGTTTCTTTTCCGGCATTTTATTCCGTGCTCAACCGTCCATGCGTCTCGACTCACGCGCTCATGGTGACGTGTGCGGGTATTGAAACTATAGAATGATATCACCCACTGACCATGACCCCCCTGGGTAGTAAACAAAGACACTTGCATGGCATCTGCACCAACTACACACACTTGCATTACCTGCCAAGCATAACCCAAGTTTGGGAGCACTAGTATCAACTCATTACCAATAGCTGGTCTTTACATAGTAGCAATGTACTTCCTACGTCTAGTTTTACTTTTTGTTTTTTATTCAATTCTTACACACCCATGCACCACTTCCTGTGTTACACCACTTCTTACTGCCCTCTCATATGCATAAACCCCAAAACCTAAGCCCTAAACTCTAAACTAGGGTCACCTGCCTTGACCACCTACCTGGACCACACGAGTCCACCTGCCTGTGCAAAACCTGCCTTGATTACCTGCCTTGACCACCTGCCTTGACCACCTGCCTTGACCACCTGCCTTGACCACCTGCCTTGACCACCTGCCTTGACCACCTGCCTTGACCACATGCCTTGATCACCTGCCTCGGTCACTTGTCTTGGACCACCTGCCTCGGTGTCATCTACACAGCCTGGCATTCTTGGCCATCTTCCAAGCGCTCACGCTGGAGGGCTGGTCCTACATCAACTCCATGACCAACGCGGCGTCCGCCGTCCCGCTCGCCATCTTATTCTGGCTCACGATCATCATTTTCGGGGCCTACTTCCTCATGAACCTGCCCGTCGCGGTGAGGGCTGGTTGAGTGTTTAGGGTTTAGGGTTCAGGCTTTAGGGTTAAGGGTTTATGCTATAAGTGCGTAGGGTTCGTGGTGTGCCATCATGGGCGTAGTTTGGGAACCCTATGTACCAGGCAACGAATTTTTTTATTATTTTTTACTTGTACCCCAGGAAAGGTAGCTGTTAGTCCCCCCCCCCCCCTCGGCCCCATGGAACGTTTGTTCTCTCCTACCGATGCCGCCAAATCCTTGGACCTTGAGGTGACTTCCCCCCTCCCCATCCTTGCTCGGCTACTTGCTCACGGCATCGCCTGGTTGCTGCTGGGATTACCTCCGCCCTCCCCCCCCCTCAACCCCCCCCCCACACACACACGCGCATACACACCTACCCAATGTTCCCAGATTCTCTCCACTAGGGCTCTAAACTTCTCTGGCCTTGTGTATGTGCCTGGACTTGGCCCCCATACAGCCCCCCTCCCCAGATCCTCTTTAACTACCACTCCCGAGCTAGGCCAATACACCCCCCCGTCCCTTAATTTTCATGGCACCATGTGACTGGTGATGTAACCGTGCCTACCCCTCCCTCAAATGGCCCCTCGCCCCTTTTTACACCCCTCCAAATCACCCTCCGCCCCCCCCCCCCCACACACACACAGATCCTGTTCACCTACTACTCGCAAGCTGAGCTCGACGAACGCACTCGCCAACGCATGCTGCAAGGCCCCTCCCCCGGAGGCACCGTTGCCAGCATGACCGCCTCGAAACCCCGCGGTGGCATGCACCGCCCCTCCCGTCGCCGCCGTATCTCCCAATCCATCTCCATGTGGGCGCCTGTGATGTACCTCCGCATCCGGGCATCCCGCATATCCACCATCCTCAGCCACAAGGCGTCCCTGCTCGACTGCGGGCTCAACCCATGGCTCCGGTCCTCCCGCATCGTCGCCGCTGCACGTCGCTTTGTCGACTCGCGGCGCTTCCTGGCGCTCATGTTCGTGATCATTCTCGGCAACGCGGTGGTCCTCGCGGTGGACCACCATGGTATAAGCGCGCGGGCGGATCACATGCTCGATGTACTCAATAACGTCTTCACGGGGCTGTTTATAGCGGAGATGGCGATCAAGCTGCTCGGCAGGGGCGCGCGCGCGTACGTTGCGTCCAAGGGGAATCTGTTCGACCTGGTGTTAATCGTGCTCTCGGTCGTGGAGTTGACTTTATCGGGCGCGGGAGGGTGGAACGTGCTGCGCCTTTTGCGGCTGCTCCGAGTGCTGCGGCTGCTCAAGGTAGATGTTTGGTCTGATGTGTAATGCTTCGCGAGGCAGCCCCTATGGCCTATGTATGACTAGAAAGGTACTTTAGAACAATGACATTAGAACGTCCTGCGGGTGCTACGGTTCTCGCGACTGCGCAAGGTGTGTGGGTGGCCGGGGGGTGATGGGCGTAGATTACGTCACGGCTAAGTAGCTCAGGGCAGCGGTATGCCAAGGCTCTGCTGGAGGCTGCGTCTGCTCAATGTGGGTGCTTGCCTGGACGTGAGTGTGTCGGCTCAAGGTGGGTGCTTGCGTGGACGTGAGTGCGACTGCTTTGGAGGTGGGCACATGTGTGGATGTGAGTGCTGCTGCTTGGAGGTGGGTGCTTGCGTGGATGAGTGCTACTGCAATGGATTCAATAAATTACGGTAGCACACGGGTGCTGTGGCTGCTGCGTGTGCTATAAGTGCTCCAGGTTGGTTCTTGGTTTTATATTTTGCTGCTTTGCAAGGCAACCCCTGCCCACCTCCAAGGTTATGATGATTGCTATGATACGGCCATGATTCCTGACTGTGCTGCGCTCATTCAGGGTAGCCGCACGGTTAGGTACAAGGAGTATGTGCGACTGCCAAGGTTACTCAAACAAAATCTAGCATGTGCTGCGACTGCTCAAGGTGGGTGGGTGCGGGTGACGATATAGGCAACATCTTAACCTGCAAAATGAACTCAATGAGACATGCTTGGGACGCAGTAAATTGGGCTGAAGATTGTTTATCGGGACTTGGATGGTACCTTTGTTTGACAATGCCTTGACGCGTGCCTGTATTGGACTGACCTCCACATCCTGCGATCTCTCCTTCCCCCTCCCTTCCACCTCCAACCCCAAAACCTTGGATCCTCATTGTGCCCCTCCACCCCTGCCGCCTTGTTTAGCCCCTGGCCCTCCCTCCCAATCCCAGTTCCTCTGCCCTCTCCGTATCCCAGTTTGCTGCCCCCCGCCCCCCCAGGCCCCCCCCTACCAAAATTTCCCTCTTCCCCCTTCCCCCCTTCCCCCCATCTCTCTCTCTCTCTCTCTCTCTCTCTCTCTCTCTCTCTCTCTCTCTCTCTCTCTCTCTCTCTCTCTCTCTCTCTCTCTCTCTCTCTCTCTCTCTCTCACACACACACACACACACACACACACACACACACACACACACACACGCACACACACACCATCCTCTCCACCACCACCTGCAGCTGCTGCACATCTGGCCCAGCTTCCAGGAATTCCTGCGCGTCATGCTCAGCTCGCTCGCCTCCATCGGCAACTTTCTCTACATCCTCATGCTGGTGCTGCTCATCTACGCGCTGCTGGGGGTCCAACTCCTGGGGACCAAGCTCGCCTGCCATAATTCAGGCCGCTGTACCGACCCAGCCGTCACGGAGAAACCTGCCTGCGTGGGGTCGTTCCTAATGGTGGCAAACGCCAGCATGTACATGGCCAACGCTAGCATGTATATGGTGGCAAATGCTAGCATGTACTCCCCCATCGAAGGCTTGCAGGCCAGTGGAAATAACGAGAACGGTTACGATAACGAAACAATCAACAACAATGGCAACCACCTCAATAACGCCACCGCTTACTGGGGACATGACAAGATGGGGGCCACCCTGCCAGACTTCCCTTGGCTTACAGGGTCTCTCTACGGGGTCCCCGAGGACCCCTATGTCTACCACCGCCGCGTGTGGGGCTGCGATTCCTTTCCACGGACGTCCTTCCGCAACTTCTACTGGGCGCTTCTCTCAGTGTTTCAGCTCCTGACCGCCGAGAACTGGAACGTTATGTTGTACACCGCCACGCACGCGACCAGCCCCTGGGTGTCCCTCTACTTCATCTCGTTCATCATCATCGGCAACCTGGTCATGCTCAACCTGCTCCTCGCTGCGCTCGCGCACAACGTCGTCACCGCGGACGCCCGCCGCCGACGCGGACTCTCCGCCGACGACGACCTCGACTCCCTCATGAGCCCCGTTGCGGGCAGCAGCAGCGTGAGGAGCGCCGACTTCACGAGCGAGAGCCACGGGAGTTCCCTATTGATCACCAGGGATTGCAGCAGCGTGGCGGTCAAGGGAGGCGGTATGAGGCGGGCGTCAGTGAGCGAGGGGGAGTTCAAGCGGTACGACAACTCGGTGGCCGTGGTCTCAGAGGACAAGAATAGGAAACCCCAGAGACGGACGAGCGACCCAGGGACCCCCCTGACGGACACAGAGACGCTGGCATGCAGCAGAGATGCTGGCATGCCGGCACCGGAGCCCAAGCCCAGTCGTGGGAAAACGGGCCGGACACGGGGCTTGCTAGGACATGTCCCTCTCGGACTAGGGTCCATGCTGGCCCCCCCCCTCGGGTCCTATTTTAAGGGAGGCGGGGGGCGGGTGACCCCCCCCCCTGCGTCGCTCCGTCGGCAAGGCTCGGAGCCCTCGATGAGCGGTCGTCGTGGCGGCAAGCCCCAGGTGGTCCCTCCACACCTGCGCCGATGGGTGGGCATTCAAATCCTACGAGAGAAGGCATCGCTCCCACCCAACCCGATGGATGACTTGAGGGACCATCGGCATGACACGATCTCGACGACGCATCCGAGGCACCACCACCATCATCATCATCATGCGTCTTCATTGGCAGGGCCGGGGAGGCATTCGAGGCATCATCACCGGCACCGCCGGCGGTCGCGCCAAGCGTCTGGGTCAAACGATTATCCCGGCGAGAGGGTGGGTGAGAGACAGGACAGCGGTGGCGGAGAAACAGGACACCCCTTCATGGAGGGGAGCGCATACAGGGGGGACAAGGGAGCTGTTCTCCCAACCTTATTTCAGACAGGGGGAGCAACAAGGACGTACCCCGCCACGGCCTATTCAGCATCCAGGGTATCCCTTCTCCCGGAGCAGCAGCAGCAGCCGCAAGCGCAGCCGCAGGAGCCGCGCCAGCATCAGCAGCCGGGGGACCACCGTGCGCCCTGGCATGATTTAGAATTGGCTGTGCGCGCGTATAGCGCAGCGCACGGGGTGGGCGTAGCGGCCACTGACCCATCCAGGCACCTATCCCCCCATGGGCATCCAGCCAACCATACTTGGCCATACAACCAATCGATAGCACCTAACCTATCGGCAGCACCGCAGGACCTGTTGGCAGCACCTAACCTACCGGCAGGCCTGTTGGCAGCGCCACAAGGCCTGTCGGTAGCGGCCGACCTGTCGATTGCCAGACAGTTAGGGGGTGAGCAAGCGGAGCGAGACTTGGTTGCCATGGGAAGGGTAACCGGGCTACCCAGCCCTCCTGGGGGTCGGCTCGGGCCGGCTGGTATCAACGCGGCCCCCGCGAGTGATGTCGCCAGTAGTGAGGACCGTTGCGACCGCAGCAGCAGCCTCGGTCCTGTGGATGAGGATGAGCCTTGGAGCGTGACTGCGTTCTCGGATAGCAGTTTCAGCCCCCAGATGCATGAGCACTTGCGTCGCTTCTCGTGTCCTGTTGGCTGGAACCCGTTTCTCGAGCCATTGGAGGGGAGCAGCCCCGAGGGTTTGTTTCTCGAGGGAGGCAATGACGGGCACGAGGGGAGGACAGGGGGCGGGGTACATGCGTCACGGCCGCGCATAATGGGGGGCTCGATCGGGCTGGCACTCGCGGATGCGAGTACAAGGGGGGCAGATGTGGGAAAGGAGGGAGGAAAGGAGGGAGGAACGGAGGGAGGAAGGGAGAGAGGAAAAGAGGGGATGAAAGGGGGAGGGGATGCAGCCGCGGGGGTCTCTGGCGTTCGGCACCAGAAACGGGTTGCCTCGCTCGTGCTCCCCAGGGAGGCGAGCCACCAGGGGTGGCAGGCGTCGCCCAGGGATGGGCTTGCTCACGGGCACTTGAGCAAGTCGCCGCAGGGGCGCCCGCTGGGCCGCATGTCGAGGAATAGCTTGGAGGAAGTCCGCAACAGCGGCAGCAACGGTGGCGGTGGCAGCAGCAACAACAACGGCGGGGGAAGTGGCGGGGGAGGCGGCAGGAACAATGTCAGCTGTGAAGGAGGAGGCGACAGTAGCACCAGCACGGATGGGGGGGTTGGACAACCAGGTGGTGCAAGTGATGACAGCCAGCAGTGGCACGGGCAGGCCCATGGAGCGGCGCTGGAGAGGGGGGCAGACTCCAGTACTTGTCACCGTTCCGGCCATGCCAAGGCGGATGCCGACAATGGTGCCCCGCCATCCCGCAGCACCGTTCCCCATGATAGCATCGCGAAGCCTGCTTCTATCAGCGGCATGCCTATGGGCACGAGTCCCAAGGAAGGGGGTGTTAGCGGTCGCGGGGAGGTGGGCGTGAGTGGAGCGAGCCCAGTGCAGCGTGGCGGGGGCGGGATAGCAACTCTGACGCCTGCCACACGGGGGCTTGAGGGAGTACAACGGGGCTCTCATCGTGCGCAACCTGTGGATGAAGGGACGGATGCTAGAGATAATTATAGCCAAGGATCAAGGGACCAGGGCTCGACCCGAAGCTCCCCCTTGCCGGTGGTTCACGAGCTTTTTGCGGCCACTATGCCACCGCTGGATTTGTGGCAGGGCACGGGCGCAGTGTTTGTGCCGCCGACGTCACAGGAGCGGCCGCTGAGGTCAGCAACCGAGGAGGCTCTGAGGTCAGCGGCCGAGTCGTCGCTGGCCCGAGGAGAAGCCGAGGGGCGATCGCTACAAAGGCTACAAAGGGGGGACGAGGCGAGGCAATGCTCAAAAATGACAGAGGCGAGACCGTCCCCGCCGGGGGAGAGTCCTCTTGAGGTGGGGAGCGACGTCGATGGTAGCATCGGAGTGCGTAGTGGGTGTTCAAGCGTAAGCCCGGGCCACGGTGGTCAAGACAGCCTAATGAAGGCCAACAGCGCGGGCCGAAGCATGCTGATACAGCTGCCTCTGCCACCGCTAATGGCACCCGGGGGGCGCTCGCCCCCTTTGACGGATGTCAGTGGGCGGGATAGCGGAGCCATTGTAGCTCCCGGGGGTCTATGGCAGGGTAGGGGAGAGGCAGCCAGGGGGGAGGGGGCGGAGGGATGTAGAGGAGGGAGCCCACCCCCCGGAAAGCAGCCGGGTTCCTCAAGCCCTGGGAAACATGGAAGTGGAGAGCATGGCCATGCGCGGATGGTGCGGGCAGGTCCAGCTGCTGTGGATTCTGTGGCAGGGACTGGGGCTCGAGTCACAGGGAGGCAAGACGAGGAGGCGCAAAGGGCACGGGGTGATGAGCCCCGAACCGCAAGCGAGGAAGAGCCACGAATTGCGAGTCAAGAGGAGTCACGAGTGGCAAGTGGAGGAGAGGGACCTCGCATGGCACGTGGGGATGCTTCACTAATAGCGAGCCGGGGGGATGCAGGAATAGCAAGGATGGCAAGCGGGGAGGGGTCCCGGACGTGGAGAGGGGAAACAAGGGGCCCCCTGGATAGGGGCATTGGCATTTGCGGGGCGGAGGCCTCAACGAATATGCCAGCAACAGAGAACAGGGAGGGTGGGCCACGAGACTTAAACAGGGTTATCGGTGCGGATGGGCAGCATGTTCTAAACAAGCCGGTTGATGCTTCGGGTTGGCCACAAGATTCAGGAGGCCTTTCCGGGGTGGATGGGCCGCAAGGTCACGTACAGGTTGTGGGTGCGTATGAGCTCCCGCGACTAGCAGGGTTTGCGAGAGTGGATGGGCTGCAAGTTGTAGGAGAGGTTTCCAGTGCAGGTAGGCCACCGCACCAAGAAGGAGGTGCGGGACTGGATAGTGCCGCAGGGCATCGCCACATGCTTTGGGAGCAGGCCCAGTTAGCTTTGGTTGGGGGCGCGGTCGGTAGCGCTGTGCAGGGTGGGCCAGTTGGGAGGGAAGGCATCAGGGCCTTTTCCACGGAGGGTAGGGCACCACACAGAGTAGAAGATCCGGGCACTCAGCAGATTCTGGGCGACCGGGCGGATAAACTAGAGGATCCCCCTACGTTCTCTTGTGACCAGTCGCGACAAGTGGTTGAGGGCGCACGGCCGGGTGTAGACATGACCGCCACGGTGGCACAGAACGGGCCCGCAAGAGGCACTACTCCACTGACCCCCGACGGGCCCGCAGCAGGCGGCACAGTCCCACTGCCCCAGAATGGGACAATCCCAACGTCCAAGACTCCAGCGTCCCCCTCACTTGGCAGCGAGCGCAGCGGCGACTCGGACACACTCATCTCCCCCTTTGGCATCCCTGTTCTGCCCGCGTTTGCGATCGACGGCGGCGGCACGACAGGGGCGAAACGGCCCGACAACCCTGCCCCGTGGTCCCGGTGGGGTGGCACTTGGCTGATGGGCGATTCCTCGGCCACGATTGGCGCGACCGCGGGTCACTACCTCCGGCAGCTGCTCCCTTTTGCGGCCCGCGCACCGCGTCGATCCCTTGGATCGGCCTCAGATGACGGCGGGGGCGTCGTGGGCAGGAAGCCTCGTGGGGGGCGGTTCCCCTGGCGGCCATCGGGCGAGAATGGCATGCACTCGGTCGTGAATAACCCTTTCTATGAGCACGGGTCTTCGGCGGGGAAAGGCCGGCTGTCCCCCTCGAGGAGGCTCGGGGCATCCCGGGCCCCTGGTAGGGACTTCCACATCGGTGGGATTGGGATCCACATCGGAGGCGGGTTTGGCATCGGGGGAGGACGGGGGCGGGCGGCCCCCCACGACCCTGCTGCGTGTCGCAGCATTATCCGCAGCAGCGTGGTGGCCAAGCTCATGGGTGATTCGAGCGGGAGTGACAGCAGCAGTAGCAGCAGTAGCAGCTGCTCGGAGGACGAGAATGGTGACGGTGACAAGCAGGAGCAAAGTCGTCTGGATGGTAGGAGTGGACGAGAGGGCGGGAATGCCCAGGGAGCATGGAACTCCCCGAGTGCAGATGGGGGTATTCGGAGGACGACGAGTGGGGTGAGCGGTGTCAAAAATAGCGTCGGTACAGGTGGCAGTATTGCGAGGACAACGAGTGGGGGCCTGCAACAGCAGCAGCAGCAGAACCACCAGCTGCATCAGCAGCCAAAGGGTGCCTCAGCGACCGCGGCGGTGCTGCGTGCGGGGGCGAGGGGTATATTCGGCCCGGGAGCCGATCGGTTTGCGGGGAGGGACGCAAGGGAGGGTGGAGGGGATGCGGTGGCTGACCCGCTGTCCACCTCACACGGGTCTGGGGGCAGCCATGCGATGGGTCCGATGGAGGTAGATCGGGGGCGCGAGAGCAAGGGTTTGGACATGGTGGAACCGGACAAGGACGTGCACGTGGAAATTTCTGATACTGCTGGACGAAAGAATAGCCTCGGGAGTAACAGGCATAGCCACCAGGGGAGTACTAGGAATAGCCACGGGAGTAACAGGAATAGCCTCGATGCAGACAAGCCGTCTGATGGCATGTCCGCGTCAGAGGGCCCGGTCGTGAGCTCTTCGCATCAGGAGCCTGAGGATGCATCTACACCTGTGCCAAAGGGCGGCCCAATAGCTACGAACGGCCCAGTCCCCGCGCCCAAGCTCAAGCCGATTCTCAAACGTCGTGGATCCAGCAAAGTGCGCATACGGTCTGCTGTGGACGACCTAATCATGGAGCAGGAGGTTCGGCTCGAGTCCCAAAAGTCTTTGAACTTGTTTGCGCCCAGCCATCCGCTGCGCCGGCTGTGCATCCGCGTGGTGACCCACCGCCGCTACGAGCTGTGCATGCTCCCGCTGATTATTTTGAGCACGGTGTGTTTGGCGCTCCAAGCGCCGCAGCACCCGCCGGGGCGGGAGGCAGTGCAACGGTTTTATGACGTGATGGAGATTATCTTCGCGAGCTTCTTGGCAACAGAGTTTGTGGCCAAGGTGAGGGAGGGGAGGTCTTAATAAAGCAATGTCGTGGGCAAGGTGATGGAGGGCAAGTCATGTGGTAATGTTCATGGACAAGGTGAGGGAGGGCAAGCTATAAAATAATGTTCGTGGGCAAGGTGAGGCGAGGGGTAACAAGGTATGTGGCCTGTATGCAGGAGAGAGGGGGGGGGATGGTAGGAGGAAGATAGATTGGGACAAGGTAAAGGTATAGAGTGGTCGTTATCATAATGGGTCGAGAATATGTATTCGCGACCTTCCTGGTGGCGGAGTTCATGGCCAATTCCTTTATAGCCCTTTCTTTTTGTAATCCATCCGCTTCTTTTTGTAATCCATCAGCTCCTCAACGAGCTCTTCCTTGTCACCACGATACGAGCTCTTTCCTTGTCACACCTCCTTTTGACAGTCCTTCACAATGCCGTGATCTTATATCCACGCCGTTTATGGCCACCCATCCACATGCTCGCCCCCCCCCCCTTCCTCCCTCCGGTTATGGCCATCCATCCACATCCCCGTGCCCCTTCCCCCCCCGCAGGTCATTGCCTATGGTCTCTGGAACACCGACTGCGCCTACCTGCGCGTGCCCTGGAACTGGCTCGACATCCTCATCGTCGTCTCCTCCCTCATCAGCGTTCTGCCCCTGACCTCGGACACCCTCCGCGGCGTGAAATCCGTCCGCATGCTGCGCGCGCTGTGGCCTCTGCGCGTGGTCACCCAAAACCGCGGCATGCGCCAGGTGCTCTCCACGCTCTACCTCGTGCTGCCCGAAATTGCCAACATCGTCGTCGTCATGCTCTTCGTGTGGCTCATCTTCGCCATCCTCGGAGTCCACCTGTTCAAGGGCGAGTTCTATTTCTGCTCGGACCCGGACATGACCCATATCAGCGAATGCGCAGGCTATTTCTTGCCCCCGCCGGGTGACAGCCCAGGTACCCCGATGAACGTGACTTGGGGCAACAGCACGATTATAGTGACCCCTCCCTATCTGCCCAGCGGCGACTATTTATATGAGTACCATAATCTCACGCTTCCAGCAAACGTGACCCTCCCCGCCTGCCAAGACGCCGACCCGGTGCTCACCACGGCATGTGTCGATGGCCCCCATGCTTTTCTCCGCAACGAGACGTCGGGCAACGTCACGATCCTCGCCCGCCGGGTCTGGGCCACCGTCCGTCCCAATTTTGACAATGTGTTTGAGGCGCTGCTGACCGTGTTTGAGCTGGCCACGGTAGAAAACTGGCCCAATGACATGTACTTGGGCGTGGATGCGCGGTCAGACACCCAATCCCCCAAGCGGGACGCGAACCCTGCGTACGCGCTGTACTTCCTCGCCTTCATGGTCGTTGGGTCGCTCTTCATCGGCAACCTGTTTGTTTCCGCGATTGTGTCGCACTACACGGTGAGCGTGGGGGCATGGTTTGCTGAAGTATGTAAAATGGATCTTGTAACTTAAGTTCATGAAGCAACCGTTCCGCGCTACTTGGTGGGCGCAGATATGTGGTTGAAATAGATGAATCTGGTTCACCTAGTTGAGTTCCCATAGCGTGTTTAGATCCAGTACATGTAGTTGATTGATGAACATGTTGCACTTCACGGTAAGCATCATTTCATCCATCCATGTATCCATGCATCCATGCATGCATCCATCCATCCGTCCGTCCGTCCATCCGTCCATCCATCCATCCATCCATCCATCCATCCATCCATCCATCCATCCATCCATCCATCCATCCATCCATCCATCCATCCATCCATCCATCCATCCATCCATCCATCCATCCATCCATCCATCCATCCATCCATCCATCCATCCATCCATCCATCCATCCATCCATCCATCCATCCATCCATCCATCCATCCATCCATCCATCCATCCATCCATCCATGCACCCATTGTGTGTCATCTGCCAGGCTGAGCATAGCATTCTTCAGCTCCTAGACTGGCCCCATGCTCGCTTGCAGCCCTGTCTGCTGTTTGCCAGCACAGGCCGGCATTCCAATCTCATTCCTCATTCCGGAGCAGTCTCATTGTGACTCATAAGTGCCTTGTTCGGGTCATCCTGTCACGATCCTCCTGCCATGCTTGTCCTGCTATGGTTGTCATGCCACGGTTCTCCGCTGCTCCGATCCAGTGCACATGCCGATCATCCCACCCCTGCCAATGTCCCTGCATCATGCCCCCCGTGTCTTGTGACGTCTGCAAGCTCTTGCCTTTTCGTCGATGCACCCGACTTGACCATTTCGGTCTTCTGTTTGCCATTCTGTGTCTTTTGTGACGTCTGCCAGCGCGTCAAGGAGGCAGGGGCCAACCTCTTCCTCACGCTGGAACAGTCCAACTGGGTCTCGGCGCAGCGCTTCATGCTGCTGGAGCGGCCCGAGCGCCGGCTGCGGCCGCTGCGCGCGCGCGGGTGGCGCCACGCCGCCTACCGCCTTGTCTCGCACCCGGTGTTTGAGCCGCTCATCTTCCTCTGCATCCTCATCAACGTGGCGCTTCTGGCTGCGCAGCACGTGGAGCAGCCTCACTGGCTGGACAGCGTCGTGGATGTGAGTCCTCCATGTAAACATGTAGCCGTGAGAGTTTGGTGCACTGTAGATGGTTTCGTGTGGTGTGGCTAGCTAGGGGACTGGGCAGCATCGTGGATGTGAGTTTCAGTTCTGCAATATGCATTATCCCGCGATCGATTTGAAGAAGCTCTTCATGTGGTGGACGTGAGTTTTAGAACTGCAATGTGTTGAATTATAAGCTTTCCATGGGTTGTTGTGTTTGCAGGTGATTGCGATCCGATCGTTCCTGCTCTGCCTTTTCGTTGTGTTGTCTGTCTCATTCCCGCCACTCATCATTTTCAATAAATATTACGTAGTGTATTTATTAATAGATATTCACATGCATATTTCCTTCCTCTCCCCCCCCCCCCAGCAATCCGGCAACCCGCTGACATCCGTCTTCACGCACAAACCCTTGCCCAATCTTTCAACATTTTCTCTCCCCCACAAATATCCTTCCCCCAAAATAAAAAATATGTGTCCTTCCACTCCCCCCCCACACACCTTAGCAATTCGGCAACGCGTTCACGGCCATTTTCACGCTGGAGGCCATCCTCAAGCTCGCCGCCTACGGCTGGCGTTCGTACATCAGCTTCTCCTGGAACCGGCTGGACTTCGCAGTGATGATCCTCTCGCTCGGCGGCACTATCTTTGCGCTCGTCAAGTCGGACAGCATGGAGTCGTCCACCACGTCCAGTGTGCGCACCGTGCGGTTCTTGCGCCTGTTCCGCCTCGCGCGCATCCTGAGGTGCGGATAGGGACCATCCGTCATGAGTGCCCCGTGGGATATATATGTCGATCGTACCGGGTAGACATGCTTCTTGCGGCAAACTTGCCTCGCGCACAACTTGAGGTGCACATAGATACATATCGGCTGAGACAGATACGCGCTTCTGTGCACACATGTGGAGTGGTTGGCGAGCTATCGTTGCGTGCGTAACAATTCGTTGCATGCGAATGGTTAGCGCCTTGTGAGACCGCTATCTGCCACGGTGGTGTGCTTATAAAGGATTCGACAGTACCTCTGCCACGGTGGTGTGTTTTTGGAGGAGCAATTGCACCTCAACCCTGCAACATGATGCACGCAGGCATATCTTCCCTCACACAATGACCCCCCTATCCCCTGACCCCCCTATCCTCTGACCCCCCTATCCCCCGACCCCCCTATCCCCTGACCCCCTATCCCCCGACCCCCTATCCCCTGACCCCCCTATCCCCCGACCCCCTATCCCCTGACCCCCTATCCCCCGACCCCCTATCCCCCGACCCCCTATCCCCTGACCCCCTATCCCCGACCCCACGATCCCCCTGTTCCCCTATTCCCTTCCCTTACCCCCTCCCCCCCCAACCCTCCCAGGATCATCAAGGGCACACGCGACATGCGCCTCTTCCTGTCTACGTTCACGCTCTCGCTGTACTCGCTCGCCAACATCGGGCCCGTCGTCGGGCTCACCTTTGTCGTGTTCGCGCTGCTGGGGATGCACCTGCTGGGCGACCTGCCGCTCGAGGGCCACCACGGCGGCGGCATCGTGGGCTCCGCACGCTTCGACACATTCCTGAACTCGCTATACACACTGTTCACGATGTGCACAGGGGAGGACTGGCCGATCATCCTGCACGCGCTGATGGACCGCGGCAAATGGGTGGCCATCCCATTTGTGATCGCGTTTTTGGTTATCAGTGAGTCTTGCACGCGCTCATTCTCAGCTAATCTTGTTGCTAAATCACTTGCTATCTCATTTGCTATCTCACTTGCTTGTGTTCAGTGAGTTTTTTTTCCAGGCGTTGCAAAGGCAACCTTCCCTGTTCGTCCCTTCCCTCCCCTGTTCGTCCCATTTCTGTTCATCAGCTGAAGTATCTGCTCATTTTATTGTGATGTTGCGGCGGGCTCAAAGGAGGCCGATCTGCCGCCTGTAGCGTAGCTCTACCGCACGTCACCTGCACCATGTGAAGTGCTTGTGTGACATAGGATTAGAGTAGAAGGGGACCGGCGTTGCGCCGGTACTAGTGCCTACTGTCAAGCGTGCCCTCCTTTTTGAGGGGGGCGCGGCGCCTTGATACCATGGGCTCTGTTATGCATGTGCACATGTGTACTTAGAGTGGTGTGTTAGCGTAGGGAGGCCTTCTTCGTAGCTCCCACCCACCCACCCTTGCTGCTGTTGGGGCACAAGATTGGAC